>JAOXJP010238578.1:0-23522 GCA_025762735.1 Platanus orientalis | reverse complement strand
AAATTTCATTAAGAGAAAAGGGATGAGGAATCCCCAAAGACTACAAACAAAAGAGCCAGAGCAAACTAAAAGCAAGAGAAAAAAGATCCCCAATCCCTTTTCAAATCCAACGGGGAACAATTTCCCACACTCTTACAATTGGACCCCCAAAAACAAGAAAGCTCCTTAGCCATACTAAAAATATTGAATGACGGTTGTTTGCAATCTTCAAACACTCTTCTATTCCGCTAAAGCCAAATGAGCCAAAGCACTGCCAGGCAAACAAGATTCCAAAGAGAACTACCTTTTCGGGGGACTCTTCTAATATTCCAAAAAACAATCAAGGAGGCAGCGTTGCTAGGGAAAACCCAAGATAAACCTATCTCCTTCAAATAGAAGTCCCAAATCTCCATGGCATAGGGACAGTGAATGAAGATGTGATCAGCACTCTCCACCTCGAGTAAACAAAACGGACTAGCATTGGTGATAATCATCCCTCTGTGCTGAAGTAAGTCCATAGTTGAAACCCGGCCCTTGACAATGATCCAAAGAAAGAATATTATTTTGGAAGGGATAGGCATTTTCCGAATAATATACCAGATTTCTTCCTTCACAATCTCTACCCAACGAATCTCCCTGAAGGATTTAACTGAAACAAATCCATTAGCAGCTATAGACCAACGCAAGCAATCCTCCACCTCCGGATGCAAACAAAAGGGATCTATCCTTCCTAGCAAATCTACCATGTCTACTACTTCCCAATCGTTTAGACCTCTGAGGATATCAACATGCCACACCCCCCGCATCCCTGAAAGCGTCCAGCAGTCCGCCACTCTAATCTCTTTATTCCTGGTTAGGCTATAAATGGTTGGGTATTCCATCATGAGTGGTCTCCTAGAGCACCACCGATCCATCCAAAATCTAGTGCTTGTGTCTGAGCCTACATTAACTTTGGTTTCTTTAATGAAGTCTGCCTGAAGGTTCATAATTGCTTTCCAACACCCACAACCATATGGAAGAGAGGATTTTTTGGTTTCCCTTTCATTAGCTAGCCCATATTGCTCCACCACTACTTTATGCCATAAACTCTCCTTCTCCTTCTCCTTGCTAAAACGCCATAACCATTTAGCAAGCAGGGCTTTATTTACATCCCTTTACACCAAGTCCCCTAAGCCTCTTAGGCTTACACACCTCATCCCAAGCCACAAAATGCATACCATCCCCCTCTTTTCCTTTTCCCCAAAAGAATTGTCTTTGGTATTTTTCAGTCTCTTTTTCCACCGCCACCGGAATAGGGAGGAGAGAAAGAAAGTAAGTTGGAAGACTGGATACAACCGAATTGATAAGAGTAATCTTCCCACCTTTCGAAAGAAGGCTACCTTTCCACCCTGCTAATCTTTTTTGAATGCGAGATAGCACAGGCTGCCAGGAGACTTTGCTTTTGTAAGGAGCACCCAAAGGAAGGCCAAGATAAGTAGCTGGGAAAGAACCAACCATGCAACCCAAACAATTAGCCAGACTACCTATATCCCCCACTTCGCCCACAGCAAACATCCTACTCATCTGCAAATTTACCTTGAGCCCTAAGACCACTTCGAAACACTGAATCATGCATCTAAGATACAAAATCTAATCCATAGAGGCTTTGCACAAGATAAGGGTATCATCAGCAAATTGTAAATGGGACACCATAAGGCCATTCTCAGTTATTTTGAAGCCTTCCATCAAACCACCCAAAAAGGCCCGCGAGAGAAGAGCTCCAAAAGCTTCGGCTACAACAAGAAATAGGAAAGAGGAGAGCGGGTCTCCTTGTCTAAGGCCTCTCGAACCACGAAAAAAATCCACTGAAGAACCATTCAGCAAAATGGAAAAAGAGGTTGTCCCATAGCATTTCATCATCCATCTTCTCCATTTGTTACTAAAGCCCATACGTCTCAACATATAGTCCAAAAACTTCCAATTAACTCTGCCATATGCTTTCTCCAAATCCAATTTACAAAGAACTCCTGATTCTCCTCTCTTTTGGACTACATCTAGGCACTCATTAGCCACCAACACCCCATCCACACTTTGCCGACCACTTAAAAACACTTTGGTTTGGGGCAATGACATCCTTTAAAGCCTCTTTCAAATGACCGGCAAGCGTTTTGGAGATGATCTTGTAAATACTTCCAACCAAGTTTATAGGTCCAAAATCTAAAATTTTGTTTGCATTTCCTGATTTTGGGATGAGGGAAATATAAGTGGCGTTACTTCCCACATCTAGGAAAGATTCCTCATGAAAATTGTTCAACGTGTCCATGATGTCCTCTTTGACCACTTCCCAACAATGCTTAAAGAAACCCATGGAGAAACCATATGGACCGGGAGCTTTTTCATCCTTAATACTCCAAACCACCCTTTTAACCTCTTCTTCCTCAAATAGACATTCAAGCCACATTCTCATGTTAGCTGAGATTTGGTTAAAATGGACACCATTGAGGAGAGGACATCTCACACCCGACTCCTTGAAAAGGTTCATAAAATAAGAGACATGAGATTTCAAGGCATCAGACTCCACCTCTTGCCCATTATCATCTACTAATGAATGAATAAAGTTTGTATTCCTTCTTGCCGAGGCCACCCTATGGAAGAAATGGGTATTCTTATCTCCCTCTTTTAGTCACTTAACTTTGGCCTTTTGTTTCCATTTCACCTCCTCCAAAAAGGATATGTTTGCAAACTCAAATTTGGCTTGCTCTCGAAGACTCATCTCACTACCCGAAAGACCTTTGTTCTCCTCAATGGAGTCCCAGAATTTGATTTCCCCCAATAATTGTTTCTTCTTGTCATCAATGTTACCAAACGTCTCCATGTTCCAAATTTGCAACTTCTCTCTAAGCAATTTGAGCTTTACCCTTAACTTTTGACCAGGTTTACCGGAAACAAGAAAGGTCCCCCACAAGATTTCACAAACTCAACAAAGCCCTGATTTTGGAGCCACATATTTTCTAATTTAAATGGTTTAGGGTCACCATTCACCAACTTTCTGCACAAAACCAGCGGGATGTGATCAAATACAGGCCGTGGACGAGCCAATCCTTTCGAGAAAAGAAACAACAAATCCCATTCGGCTGAGAGGAAAAACCTATCAAGTTTACTTAGAGAGGGGCAGCTTGGAAATTCGACCAAGTATATTTCACACCTACGATTGGAACAGCCCTCAGATCACAAGTATTGATGAAATCAGCAAAAAGTCTGGATCCCTGTAGCAGTCTGGGCTCTCCGACACGTTCCTCTATAGACAATATCTCATTGAAGTCTCCACAAATACACCAAGGGCCTTCCCAAGACCTTCAAATTTCCGCCAACTCTTCAAAAAAGACATATTTTAACTCTGCAAGGCACAGGCCATACACCCCGGAAATTAGCCAATCCTCCTCAGAACCTCTCACACGACCTTTAACAAAAAAGGAAAATTGTTTGCGCCATGAATTAATTACCTCTATTTTTCCGGAATCCCACACCATCCAAATTCCACCAGCTGACCCAACAGAAGGTAAGCAAACCCCATCCACCAGGTCAAACGGACAAACTTGCCATAAAAAAACACGCGAGATAGACTTCAATTTAGATTCCACTAAAACAAGAAATTCCACAGAGCTAGATTTCACCACTTCTTTGACTTGCAATCGTTTCTGAAACCTCCCAAGGCCTCTCACATTTCAGGATAAAACAAAGAAATACATGAGAAAACAGAATAAACCCAAAAATTAAAACAAGTACCTGGTCACTGTCTATCATTGAAGAGCCTCCTTCCAACAAGCTTTCCTTGTCTAAATGTTGATCGCAGGTTCTGCATCTCACGATGGAGCCTTTTGTACTGCTTTTGCAAACCATATAGGGATACTTCCTTTTCCAAGGCAGTGAATAGATCGATCGCCTGTCTTTCTACACCTTCAAAGGAGATGCCAAGGAAAACATTGACTGCTTCCATCTGGTTTAACACCCATAAAGAGACTTGAGATAAAGCCTGAACATCTACCTCCACTGGGACGAGCTCCATGTTTTGATCCCCTCCAAAATAGCAACCCGGCTCAAAGACCGTCTCCCTTCCATCAAAACATATCGATAATTCATTTCTCGCTAGCAAAGACAGTGTATGATCCTTCTCCAGACCCCCTGATCGATCCACAATCATTAAATTTCCTGTGTCTGAATTCCTCTCCTGGCGAGGAATTACCGCTAGATTATTCAAATTATCGTTCGGAGAGCTCGAGTGCGACATCTGAGGCTGGGTCGCCTGACCATTCCCCTGTTGCTTTCCTACCATTTCCAAATTCATCGGAGGAACCTGTGAATTCAACGTAGCACCCTGTTCTTCCTCCTAAAGACCTTGATTTTGAGTGCCGAAATGGGATAATACCCAATCCTTCGTGCGTACCGACAAAATAGGGTTTTCAATTTGAATTGACAAGTTTGCCCCAAGGCCAATACCATTTCTACCCTTGACATGGGCAAATGGTCAAGGATACTTGATTTATTACCCAATAATTCCCTATTTACCCTTTTTAAGAGATCAATCCGAGCAGAATGGGAAGGGGTAAATTTGTCCAAACAAGTGAATTGGTTTAAAGAACAGAGCGTCGATATATCCTTCCTAAATTGCCCTTCATCGTCATTCAGCGATTTAGAACCAGTGACGATATTTTTAGAATTCAACTCCTTAACCCCTTTTGCGCGCATCTTATCCTCGTCCATACCATCACTAGATTCAAAATTTGAATTTCTTGAGATTTGTACAGTTTCCTAACACCTCTTCTTTCTAGAATCTGCCCTAGAAACCGGCTGTTTGATGGAAAACCACTTATTGCCATCCGGATTTAAGGGATGAATCAATGGCTGGAGGTGATTCCACAGGTCCTCTTCATCATCCTCTTCAACGATTACCAACACCTGAAATGTCGCCTCCCCATCAGAAACCTTCACAATCCTAGGGATTTGACAGAGGTTCGTCGGATTGGTGAGTATGTGCGCCCATGAGCAGGTCAATGAACTTTCCATCTTTGCCCCCAAAATAGGGGACCATTTATGGAACACCAACAATCCTGGTAATATCATTCTCGAACCATGGGCGTCCAGCCATGCGACATCTGCCCAATTATCCCCCATAAACGGGCCTCTGTTCTTCGCAAAAGGAATGATGTGTGCCTTGTTTTTCCGAAGAAGTGTCGTGTTTACTAGGTCTTCTATGTCTTCCCACAAAAGATCCTGATCAATTCGTTCTACGCAGATGCAAAAAACCCAGTTCTCTAAATCTGCCTTAGGATTTTTCAGATTATGACGATTCCATGATTTTTTCTCTCCCCACCCCTTTTTCTGTTTCCAGGCCCAATTCTCCTTCTCTCTTTCTAGTTTTCTATTCTCCTTGTCGTGATAGAGGGATGGGAACCCCTTCCGTGTTCCATGAGAGGCATGATACTGCTTCAATCTGACTGTATTCCTTACATCCAAATCATGCTACAACAACCGAGCAAAATTTGCCCAGCCCTCAGCATTCAAATCTCTGGGAATGATGACATGTCTTCCTCGTCCATTTCGGGGAGTAATGGAAAACTCCACAAATCTGCCACGATCATTTTGTTTCCTTTGGAAGACTAGGACCCTATCACCTTCATCCTTTGTACGAACCAACTTCTCATTTTTCGGTAAGCGTCAAGCAAGATGAAAAAGATCACACAACCACCCACTCGACGATTGTCTGATCTCTACGGTCACTGAGTAACCTGATCCTCATTCCGTTATCGAGACCGCATCCGTTTTCCCTATCAATACCTTTGTGAAATCAAAGGATTTTCACTCAATGATACAAATTGGCATTGCATGCTCACAGAAAACGCAAAGGATGACCAAGATAAATGCATACAATTTAGACCCCAGAAACAAGCAAGCTCCTTGGCCGAAGAGTATAAACGGTAAGCCGGTACACTATGCCCTCATACATGTTACAAGACTTGAACCTCGCTCTCATCATCTATGCTCTTGGAGTTCTGAGGTTGTGACTTGTGAGCAACCTTTCCCCCAGCGAGAAGGTTGCTATGGTCTACTACAACTATCATATGCTGGATTCTGTGGGTGGAAAAAAATGCTCGAGTTTTCGACGGAGGAGGGACTGATGATCTCAAGTTGTCGGACAGCGGTTCTTCCTTGCTCTTCGGATGGCTTTCGCATCTTCCTTTGTTTGGTAAAATGGGATTTTCTGACCTTTTGGGGGGGAGGGATGACTTTGTTTTCAGCTAAAGGGGGTTATTTCTTCTCTTAAAGATGGCTTGTACTTCTTGTGCTAGTCCAGTTTCAATAAAGATTACCTTTTTATCAAAAAAAAAACACACACACACACAAGCCGAAATGACAAATAAATAAGAGATTCCAATCTCCAAATTAAGTTCATTTTGATGAACCAAATTTTACTCATAAGAAGATATTGACACAAGCATGCAATACACTCATGTGCAGACATTCATAAATGACAATGAACTGTGCAAACATTCATAAATTTGAATGTTTTGTTAAGGAACATACACCAACCTAAATGACAAATACCATAAGATATATAATATTTGCACAGTTCATTTGGGAAACAAAACTTTATTCATTAGAACAAAAAGGAATGTAACTGATTAAAAAGACCATAAATCAGCATTTAAAAAGAACATAAATTAACGAAAATCTTGAATAAACATGACAGTTCACAGAAGTGAAGGGAAGTTGAACATTGGGCATCAGAAAAATTAATAATGCATCTTGCCAATACTTAATAAATGCAGAGGGCAAAATAAGACCCAATCAAACTCTAAAGAACTTCCAGTTTCTGAGGATTTTCAGAAGTGATGAGCACTTACAGCTGTTTGCATGGGGTACTTGCTCCCAGAAGAATTTAATTCAGGCAGTTCCCTGCCCATTTTCTCTTGCTGCCGAACTTTCATGGAAAGCTCTAGGTCATTCATATCATTCAATGGTTTTCTGGACTGAGGCCCAAGTTCAGTGGAAGCACTTTTATCCCGATAAATTTGATGTGTAGCATCAGAGGATTCATTTCCAACTTTCAATTTGTTACCAAGCTCTATAGGCTGGACAATTCCAGTCTTCTGCCTTTCAACCTTTACTTCCAATGGAAATACAGAAGCATCCCTATTTGAGATTTTTGAAGACAAATAATGCTCTGATTTAGGGCTAGACTCAGTAGGCTTCTTTTTTAAAGGCCCTATAGAAGCATTCACTTGATTCTGCACTTTCCCACCTTGATCACTTACAGCAGCTAAACTTTGAGAGAGACTTGATGAATTGTTCCCCATCAACTGTGCAGCTCTTGCAGCAGCTTTCATCCTCACATTACCCATCTTTGCATGTTTATTTGGCACAGGCTCAACATCCTTGTCACCACGAGCTTTTGACAAATCTTTCCTTCTCCGTTTCTTTGGTTGGTGGTTAGGTGATGAGATCAGTTCATTTCTAAGAGACAGAAAAAAGAAAAGATCAAACTCAACAAATTAATAAGATAAATATGATATAAAAATCTCTCATCATTTATGATATAAAATCAGTGGCCAATGCCGCACAAACCAAAAATAAAAGACAGCAGACACCTTATACAAGAAAAAGATAACAAGCCTCCACCTGCAACTGTCCAGTTTTTCTATTCACAACACTGTTGACCATTTATAATCACATGATAGCATTGCTTCAGACCATTCAAATGCAGACCTCAAATATGAAAGCTACAGAGTGATTTCATTTACAGCACATCCAAACATGAGCATGACATGTTCATACCATGAAAAGTCACTCCTCACTTGATAAAAAAGATTAAAAAGTCAGTACAATATGTTGAGGATTTGTACAGTAACCCACATACAAAGGATAGAAGGCTAAACAACCCATATAAGCTGAACTAGTAGAGAACCTAATTCATAGTTTAAATATCAAAAGGATTCAAGGAGGATAATGCTCTAGACTTTTCATAAGCCTCTCCTATTTGGTCCTATATTTGTACTTCATTGATTAGAAAAGAAATAATATATAATATATAACAAGAGATAAAGAAAAAAAACTACTTTCTACACAGTACACATGGTTTGAAAAACGGAATCAGGATTGGGGTCAGTCCCATCCGATTCTGATTCGGATCAGCCAATCCATGACGGAATTCGACTTAAACCAAGATATCAGATCAGAATCAACTGATTTTTAAAACCATGATAGTAAATACAAGTAACATCTAATTATGTCAGTCTAGCAACAAGTCAGCCATCCTTTTAGTGTACATGTTATAAAGCTGACAGATTGACTAAGAATGAAACCAAGCCTCAATTCTACATGAGCCCACATAAACAAATAGAAGTAGTATATTAGCTTACAGAAATCACCTTTCAGGCTTGTGAGAAGTGATTTATGGACTCGTCAATCCAATTATCCCAAAAAAAAAAAAAAAAGGACTCATCAAATCTTGAAGTAAAGCTCTTACTTCCATTTTGTTCGAGACCTACTGAACCAAAAGAAACTTCAACAACTTTTACTTCAAAATCTTAGAAAAGACTACCAATCCTTGTTTACCATACTCCGTGTACTAATTAATACTAATTAATTGCAAAAATAACAATTAAGCTAACTTTGTTTTTCTTTTCTCTCTTCCTATAAAAAAAATGTACCTTTAAGTGCGCAAAGTAAGTAGCCAATTTGTCATGCATCTTAATGTACGAGTTTTTATCATTTTTCTTGCCTTCAATATAGATGCAGGAAATGTCAAGGGAGGAGAATTTCAATGCAGAAGAGACTAAAACTAGCCATGGGAATTTTTAAAATACAAAATTACGGAACTATCAGTAATAGGGTTTTAACAAGTTAATAGAAATAGAAAAATTGAATGTTACAATAAAACTCAGCATGCAAATAGTAGCAGCGGGTGTATATTGATATATAGAATTATAATAAAAGAATATAGGATAGGTTGAGATATCACAAATATTAGACACATGAATTTAAATTGACTTTTTAAAATTAAATAATAAGAAAATAAGTTGAATGATAAGATATTATTAAAAAAGCAAAAAAAAAAAAAGATGGAGAAACAAAAATTTAATGGAATCGGCACCTAGAGGTTCTGCAAGGAATCAGGACCTTGCAGGGTTGATGAAGGAATCAACACCTTCAAAGTTTGAAGTCACACCAAACCATTAAGCCAGAGTTATAACTTAATTTATCGAAATATTATCCTCAGCACTCTGTTGTCAAGGTGTCACCAGAATTACTACTACCCCCCTCCATTTTTCCAAATTAACACCTGATCAGCTAAATTATCCACATGTTTTACAAGCCACATTAGGATATAATCTCAAAAGCCATCTGTGAGATTTCCCCTATAGCTGTTGCCAATCCTAGTTTCCATGAGTGATAAATCCTAGAATCTGATACCAAACTGACTAATGGGAAGAAAGGGCAAAACAAAATAAAACTACCCAAAATAAACATGAAACCAAAAAAAAGCCCAAAATGCCTCTACATGGGAAAAGTGGAGATTTTCATGTGGAGATTTTGAGAAATCTCAAAATCTGATGAAATCCAACATAATTTAACCCAGCACAGGGTATAGATTGACCCTCTGAAGATGATGGAAATATCAATCAAATCTACTAATACCTCTATAGACCCCCCATGCACTCGCGCAATATACCTGGTCCTGGACTTGGTCTGATACCTATCAATTACCCTAGCAATATCAGTTGAAAGGCCCAAAATGCTCCAATCAATCTCCAACCAACTCAAACTTAAGCCATCACAAATATCTATTAATGCAAGAGCGAGCCTTGAAAGTAATTTCATTCTAATGCAGGACTGCCTAGGGAAAGCAATTAACTCCTTCTAGTTATGGGACCAAATATGACTTAACAGAACCCCAAACAAAGGGTTTTCGAGTTTTGACAGAATCCGGACAACAAAATGAAATTACCAAACTACCCCTGCATACTTGTTAGAACTATATGAAATTTTACAGTCCAGTAGAGGTTTGATAGAGGAGTAATCCCATAAATTTGCAGCCTAAATAGAAAAATGAAAGTATATAAAAGATAAGATTTAGCAGGCTACTACAGAAAATCCAGCAAACAAGTCTTAAAGAACTAGGGTTAAGCCTGACAGAAAATCAGAAAACTCCAATTAGGATCAAGTGGATTTTAGGGATTTAGATGTTTAACATATAGGGACGGAACACCCTTCAGAAAGAAATCGAAAAGGCCTTACTTTAGCGGGGCTGATTTTGACTGAAAATCTGTCCAGAAATACCACAGCCGTGGGTGGTTCAACATAGGGACTGTTGCAGTCTTCACTCCAGCAAATTCTAGTACCTCCAAGGTTTAGGACTTAGCACAGTCGACAATCTTATGTGGCGGAGACCAAGGAAAAGAAGAAGAAAGAAGAAAGAGGAAAAAGACAAAGACGAACACGAAGAAAGAGAAAGGAACCAATGAACACCAATTGGTTGGAGCTAGAGGGACCAACCCCTAGGGCAATCACAGCACCAACCGGGAGAGAGAAGAGAGACAAAGCTCCAATATTTTATTTCTTCCAAAAACTGAATCCCTACAAGTCTTGTGACCCCAAAATTAGAAACTCCTAAATTACTAGGACTTGTAATAAAGAAAAGACTTCTAAAACTACTCCCTAGAGAGGCTGTTGACCAGCCCACCTATTGACTTTTAACTCCACTAAAAGACAAGAAAATTATGTGCTGTAGGCCAGCACTTTATTCCCCAAACTACCCCTGGCTAAAAATCTTTATTACAATATGACCCAGCAATTAAAACATCCTAAATTACCCCTGACTTTCAGCTCTCTTTCCTTGGACTATTCCTGGGCTTTGGCTTCCAATGGACTGCTTTTTCTCAAGACAAGCTAAGGCTGCTGCATCACATTCCTTCTAAGAGAGATGGAGCGAAAAGGGTGATTGACAGGGGTCAATTGATAAAGTTTAAAGTTCCTTAAAATATAAACAAGTTTTAAATTTTTTCACAGCAGGGGCAGATTTGGCATTTTTATATTTTCAGTCCTTAAGACGTATATTTCCTATTTTTCAAAGGTTTAAAAATCATTTGTAGGGTTTTAGGCTAGACGGGTATCGTGTATGGTGTTATTCCCAATTTCTCTATAGCCCGAGTCCAACATAAAATTTGACTAGAAGAAAGTCTCAAATATCTCTATGGAGAAAAGTCAAACTTAGGAGACATTTAATTTCTCTCAAAGACCATTCCTATTGGAGCAATTACTAATTTCTCTAGGGAAACTTTCTTTCAAATTTTTATAGAATCAATTCCAATTTGAGTCAAACTAGTTTTAGAAAGTTTTAAAAATTTTCTAATAAGTGTTTCAGAAAATTTATGGGTATAAAATGCCAAGAGGACATGTGAACAGTATATCAGCGATATTCAATTGAAATTTTCAATTGATATTTGTGCTTTCTCTTCCTAACAATTGAACCAAAGGAAAGCCCTAGTAACAGTCATAGCTGCTACTAATTTAACTTCTCGGTTTTAGCTGAGTTGTTAATCTCTTCTTCTCTCTTTTATTCTAATTTTTTCTCTTATTTACTTCATACTTCTACACGTGCAGTTATATTGGCTTCATGGTGAATCTAGAAGAAGCTTTAATCAGTGTTTCATCAACATCAGATTTCCTACAAATGTAGATTTATGCCTCTGGTCTTCAACTAATCTGCTGTTTGAAATTTCAGCTAAAAACCAGTATGGTTGTATTATCTGTTTGGAGGCTTATTAATATCACTTTGATCTAAAATTTCGAGGTTTAAGTAGTGCACCCATACAACTATGTTAATAGAAATTTCACTGCATTCAGCAAACCCTAACTAGGGTTTTTATATCAATTAACAAAACTGGTTTTGTGAATCAGATTTAGGATTGCAAAGTTATTCTAGGCTTTGCTGATTAGTTTGGTGAATTTTAATCACACTGGCAAACACTAAAACAAAGAAAAAAGTGTGAACAAAAGTAAGACTGTTAATAGAATTGGCTAGAAAAACTCACGTGCGTTCCAACTTTCCCCTATTAACAAAGAAACCACTATGTTTCGTCGGAGACTTATCAACTTGAAAATATTCGTCCTGCACAAGAGACCAAGAGACATCAGTATTTATTTTTCTTTTGGGGAGGGGGGTGGGGGGTTGGGGGGAGGATCTCAGCTCAAGCACTTGATTCAACTGCATGAAGAAAAAAGAGCAAATGTTCTACTCCCAAATTTGTATACGCCACAAAAGCTGGGACGTGATGCTTTTATTTAAAACCGTTATTATGGTTTTAACCCTATACAACCCACCCAGCCTTTGTGCCTGGGAGAATGGGCAAGTATACAAATTGGGAGAACATTTGCTCCACATGGGTTTTTTGTCTTTTTGTGAGTCGTTTTTTGTCTTTTGCAGCTTTTTGTTCATGTAGTACGCTCAAGTGCTTGAGCTGATTATTTACCTACGGACAAATATTTGGCCAACTAATCGCTGCATCAAGCAACCAAAAAAATTGTTCATGCAATATGCTCAAGTGCTTGAGCTGATTATTTACCTACGAATAAATTTTTTGCCAACTAACGCTGCATCAGGCAACCCAAAAAAAATAGTCGAACAAAAGCTAGATTTAATTAATGCATTTGGATTTTTGTTTTAAATTGAAAAATGTTATTCTACACTACATCTATTACAAAGAAGATAAAAAGCCAATCAATACAGTCTAAGTACAACTTATATGACGGTAATAATATTTCATTCAACAAAAAAATGTGAACAAGAATCACTGGCAGATGAACAAAAACAGAGAAAAGGAAAACAATAAATAATTCTTATAGAAAACAAAACAAAACAAACAAGAGCCACCATCGCTCCAAAAAATGATAAAGAAACTACAACCCAATTACATCATCACCCCTCCTCCACATAGAATTCCAAGACTCCTCAATGTCATTCCTTATCGAACACCACTCTATATTAAACACAAAGACTTAAAACCCTTATGATGAGAAGAATTTTTTTTCGAAAAGACAAAGTTAAGTTTATTGCCGAATAGGAATGCAAGAGAGTTACACCCCTATCTGGGGAATCCACTACATATATACAATTGGATCCCAGTTAAAGATCCATTGATGAAATGATGCAGACATTGAAGACCAAGTGGGACCCACACATGGTCCCTTTGGTGGGGCCCACAAGTGGACTGCCATGGGGGACCACCTTTGCCACATTACATGAGTCTTTAGTTAACTATTAGTCTTTTATAAAGTTATTTTATGTTTTAATAGAGTTTAGGACATAGAAGTCTTTTCAATTATTGATGTTGGGTATTTTGAAGAATGATCTGTTATGTTTAAAAATTAAGTGGTCGGCAGGTTATAGAGAGGCCCACGTTTTGGGTGTTTTTATTTTTTAGAAGCTTTTTTTAAGTGTTTAAGTCTATATAGGAGGCTTGATCAACATGTATTGAATCATTGAAAGAAATAAGAAATTTTATGAATTTTGAAGCCCACAACTGGTCTTCTTCCTCAAACCCTGCGACTGAGTTTCCTCTTCCATGGTGAGACTCATGGAGTTGGTGACACTCCAAGGCCACATCCCCTGTTTTGGTGGTGTGACTCCTCCATTAACAAGTACTTATCTTTTTCTTCTCCTTCCTCTTCTCCTTCTTTGCTTTCTTTGCTGCTTTCCCATTAAAGAACCCTTATTGAAGGGGTTTCTTTAAACCCACGACCTGCAACCAATAAACCATACTTTTCTTTGGTTGTTTTCTCCCACTAAGACCCAAAGAATAGCTTGTTCCAGGCCTTCGGCAGACCCCTATCATTATGCCTGTGCTGTTTGTAATTGAAATCGCAAAAAACAAACCCAACATGATACCCTGCGGCTACCCTATTAAGGATTCCCTTTTCTGTCCTAGGTCTAAAGCACTTAAACCTGTCTTTCCTAAAGCCTGTGACACCCTTGATTCCATCCCTTTCTACTATTTATGTCTGAAATCTTAAAACCCATCTACTGTAAACCCTGCGGCACCTATAACATCCATAACCTATTCTGTCTTGTGTTTTGAAACCCAAAATCCTTACCTATTAAGCCTTGTGGCAGTCCTAAAGCAGCCATCAGAGTAGTCTGGAGTCTGAAATTTAAGAAAACTCAAACCTTGAATTATCAGAATGAACTGCAGAGCCTCTATTTGAACTCTCCTTATTGCTGTAAATAGACAGCAGGTCCTGAGTATTATTCTGCAGACCCAAACCCACCATAAACCCCTTTAAATTAACTGTCCTTTTACCCCTGTAACCTCTGCTGCATGTATCTCTTATGTTTTAATACCTGCGGCAGTGATAACAATCAATAGTGGTGCTGTTGATAACCTGAATTAGTTCTTTTAAGCCCTTTCTTGTTGCCCTCTTAACCATTAATCTTCCCTGCTATATCAGCCAGTGGGAAATCCTATTTCAGCCTCTGTTCTCCCCTTCTTTTAAACCTTTTCCTTGCAGCTTTTGAACCACTGTTTAAGTATTTTTATTCCATTCTTAACCCGGAATTGCAGCTGTGCTGACATTAGTCCTATATAGTATTTTATTGGACCTCAGATTCTGATTCACAGAAACCCCTCTACTGCTATTATTAAACCTGCAGCTTGTTGGGTTAGTCTACAGCCTTGGGTACAGATTTATGCACCCATAAGCTTCTATTTGGGTACTTCTATACTGAACCGAAGTTCTAACCTATTTGGTACTGTTATATCATTGAGTGAGCCTGCTATTATTCTTTGTTTCCAGTGGTTATTTGCTGAAATCCTTTTCCAGAATTTCCAGGTTCTTGTCTAGTGGGTATTTTTTTTATGGAGAAAAAAAACTTTATTGATAAAAAGAGGAAAAAACAAAAAAAAGGGGGGCGAGCAATCCCCAAACAACAACCAACAGAACAAGCCAAGGGGGAAGAAGGAAAGAAAAAGAAAGAAGAAAAAAAGGGCAGGACCCCCAGTATTGGTCCAATCCCTCACGAGGGCTTTATTGGGGATGCCCTCATACCCTTTGCAACGTCTCGCCCAAAAAATGATCAACTCTTTAACTCTTCGAAGCACCTGGAAGGAAGGTTCCAAGTACGATCTAAAGACCCGATTGTTCCTTTCCCGCCAAATTGACCGACTGCAGCGGGGACTAGCCTCCAGATCCTTTTCCCAATAGGAGTGAAAGCGGGGAGCCTCCATCCCTGAAGAAGACTGGTCAAGGAAGAGGGGACTATAAAATCAACACCAAAATCTCTTGCCATGCCCCCCCACCCCAGACTTCCCATGAGAACTGACAGTGAAGTAATAGGTAGGATATCGACTCCCCCTCCTAGTAGCACAATAAACAAGTACTAGGCAATACCATTCCTTTCCTCTTAAGCATATCCATAGTGGAAATCTTTTCTAGGGACGTAGTCCACATGAAAAATTGGACCTTTAAAGGAACAGCATTGTACCAGACCACCCTCCACGGACCACTCAACTCCCTCCCTATCATCATCATCTCATAGCACGCTCTGACTGAAAAGACTTCATTCATCCCATTCTTCCATGTCCGGCGATCCTCCTCACCAATATTGATCCTGGCAGTCGTTAGTCTATTCAACAACTCAGTCAGGCTACAAATCTCCCAATCAAAAGCCGCCCGTTGTCTAGTGGGTATTGGGACAGTTTTAACTGATTTTAGGATGCATTGTGTATGTTTGGAACTAACTCCACTGCAACTTAAATCTCCCGTAGTCTTTTGAATTTGGCATATTTCTATCCTTGTTTTGGGGTCCATAATCCGCAATTAAACAGCTGTCACTTGGCTGTCCTGTATCATGCAAAGCAAATTGGGAGAAAAGCTTTAAGTGAGACAGCCATGCATACAACATTGATGCTACTTAACTTGGAAACTGCTCACCCTAGTATTCCTCGCCTACAATAAAACCCAAACTACCACCATAGGAATGGCTCTCCATACCAGCTTTCCCCTCTCGGAGAGTTGATTTGGGCCACCTTGCACCACTCTTCCAGTAAAGCTCTCATGGAAGCATGCATCACCCAACCCCTCTTAAAATGGCCCACGAAAGAACACCAAACCGAGTGAACCACTGTATAATGCAAAAATACGTGAGACACCACCCAGGATTCTGACTCGCACATACAACACCTATTTTAAATTATCATACCTGATGCGGGAGCATCCTATGCAAAGAAGAAGATATTGGATGACCATGGATGTGTCCAGCAGCTTAGTTTTTTTTAATTTTCTGTTTAGGGGTTATTTTGTTAGGAATTTAGTGTCTAAAGGGTGATGTAATAAGGCTATGTGGGCCATGGGTTTATTTGCAATTTAGAATAGTTCTAGGGGTCTTATTTAAAATAGTTAAAGGTGTAATAAAGATTGGACGACAGCTACGGTTTCCCTCTTATTTTTGGACTGTTAAAACTAGCCAAATTGGGGCCCACATGAGCTGGTCATACAACCCAGAAATTTACTATTTTAAAAGTCTTTTATGGAGTCAATGTGGGACCCATGTATGGGCTGGAGGAAATCTCCATATCTACAGAATTTTGGAAGATTTTAGAGATTATTTTGTGGGGCCCATTAGGTGGTCCAAATTCCCAACGAATCCCAGATTTTGATAATTAAAGTTTTTGATATTTTTGGGAATCTTTTATATTTAGAAGTTTATGAAAGTTAGGATTTGTTTTGTTTAGAAAGTTTGATCAATGTAAAAGTCCTAGATTCTAGGGATTTTAGTAGCAATAGGAATCTTTTTAATTAAGGATTGTAAAGCCTATTTATAGGCCATTATTAATCAATAAAATCAGTAAATTATGATCTAAAAAATTAAGCAACATGTGTGGTGTTCTTTTGGGTTGTATCTCCTCCCTTCTCTCTCCTTCACGTGAAGAGGTAAGCTCCCATCCCTCTTCTCTTTCTTCTATCTTCTCATCTCATCTCTCTTATCTCTTCTCTAAACCCAACAACCTCTCCTTCTTCTATTTCTTCTCATTCATTCTCCTCTTCTATAAAAAAAATTATGTAGAGAATCAACCCCTACTCCTTGCTGATTTGTCCTGTGTCAATACCTCTCAGCCTGAGGCTATCTCTCGTTAGCACCTTGCCCATACACATAAGCCATAATAAAAACACCACCTTCGAAAGTAACTTTGAACACCATATGATCTTTGCAGCAATAAATTAATTCCCCTCTCCCTCCAATTGCTTATAATAAGCTGCAGCAGAGAATGCCCCTTTTCTGTGTCCCAACCATAGTCTCTTGTCCCTCTCCTCTTGCCTCCCGAAGGATACACCCTTGCAGCAGCTATAAACGGAACCAGCGACTCCATCTCCCAATCATTCAATTGTCTTCTAAGATGCAAGTCCCATAAATATGTCCATTCTCCCACCAGTAATGCTACTTCACAGATCCAACACGACATGTAGACAGCTGATACAACATGAGAAATACCTCCAACCACGAAGAGTTGCCGCACCATGCATCCCTCCAAAAACAAACACACAACCCTTCCCTAACATGGTACCCACATGTCCTATAAACTGATCATAGCATTGAAAATACCTTTCCAAACCCCATATCCATAAGCCCTTTCCAGTGCCACAGAATCCCATCTCCTGTTACACACCCCATATTTGGCTGCTATTGTCCTTCTCCATAAACTTTCATCCTCCTCCCCGAATTGCCACAACCATTTTGCCAATAAAGCTTGGTTCATTAGCTTTAAAGGCCTTAGACCCGAACCTCATTGCTTTAATAGTATGCATAGCTTCTTTCCATCCCACTAGCTGAAATTTATTGTTGCCATTTGGCATTCCCCAAAGGTAATCTCTGAGTATTTTCTCCATCATCTGAATTACTGTGTTTGGGGCGGAAATTAGCAATAAGAAATATAAAAGCAGGCTAGACAGCACACTCTGTAGTAATACAAGCTTACCACCCTTTGACAAGTATCTTCCCTTCCACACAGACATCCACCTTTATTTCCACATGCACCACCAAAGGGTACTTGGAAAATAACTCCACATGTCTTAGACGTTACCTCCATGCTCAATATCCACTATCCAAAAATTAGACCCCTAAAGTCATATTGAAAATCCAAGACACACCCTATCGAAAGAGAAAAAAAATCCCACATTTTGCAAACCAGCAGGCAATGAACAAATAAATGATCCATTGTTTCCTCCTCTTGGATGCACAATGCACACCTATTTGCCATCTTCTCTTTACATGATCCAAAGTGAGATTTTATGCAGAACAGCATTCCACATAAAGAAAGGCACCTTTAAGAGGATACCCAATACCAATATAGTTTCATAAGGAAAAAACAGCTGTACTACAAAGGGCTGAATAGAAGGATTTAACTGTAAACCTCCCTTTTTACCTTTAATCCATAACCAACTATCCTTCACTTTTGGATTCGAAGACAAATTATTTAACTGATTTAGTAGTATTAAAAACTCCCCCATCTAGGTATTTTCTCAAACTGGGACTCCAAATGTTGGAGAATACATATAGTGTATAGGAGACTGAGAGTGTATATGGGTTTTCTGTACAAGAGGGTATTTCAGTCATTTTGTGTATTCTTCTTCCACACATAAGACCCTAAATTCTTCAATCTTCTTCACGTCTACATCAAACATGGTATCAGAACCAAGAGAGGGAACCAGACACATCAACTCAAGCGAGACCTCACCAAACTGTTCACTGACATTAGCAGGCCATACAGACAGCCACAATGACCATGAAAGATGATCATAGATTTTAACAGTGCTTGATTTCAGTGGTTTTTTGTTATGTTTATGAAGGATTTTGGGCCCAAACAACATATTTACTGAAATCATCTTGAAAAAATGCTGAAACAATCATTCAATGTGTTCATGGAGTTGTTTTTTGATGTGAAAGGACTATTGATCCTAGTCCCTTACATATTACCGCATCTATAGTACTGCATCTATAGAAACAAATTGGATCAGTTTAAAGAAGAATTGAAGTTTCGATATTCATTTTTCCACTCAATGTTTCCGCCCCATATAAATACGGTCATTTGTCAGGTAAACCTGGAAAAAGCTTATGACCATGTTGGCTGGAATTTCCTGAACTATGTTATGAGGAAGCTGGGTTTTATTTCAAAAATGGAGAAATTGGATATGGGTGCGTGTTTCGTCTGTCTATGGCAGTGCTCATCAACGGGGTGTCAACAGGCTTCTTAAACAGAGGGGATTCAGCAAGGGGATTCTCTCTCCCCTTTCCTCTTTATTCTCGTGTCCGAAGCTCTGAGTAGACTGGTGTTGGAGGCTGATAGAAAGAGTCCTTTAGAAGGCAGAAAGGTGGGCAGAGAGGGCTTGTCAATTCCTCTCTTTTTCTTTTTTTCTTTTTTTGATAGGTAATAGGTGAAGACGGGCTTATCAATTCCTATTCTCCAATATGCATATGATGCCCTTTTCTTTATGCAGGGTTCAGTAAAGAAAATGGAAAATCTTAGATGCATTTTGCTGCTGTTTGAAGCTACCTCAGGCCTCAAGTTCAATCTCCAAAAAAGTAAGTTCATGGGGGTAGGGAAGTGATGCAGGATACAAGGGAAGATACAAAACTTGATGCAGGATATTTCCAAGGCCCTCAAATAAATTTAAAATAAAGGATGCAGAAGCAAATAAATCAATAATAGAGTTTAGAAACAAACAAGTAGCCACGAAAATTTAAGAATCAGAAAACAAAATCACAGAAAGAATATGAGGAGTTAGAACAGAAAAAGAGAAGAAAATAGAAGATAAAAAACCCAAAAGGGTATTTCTGTAATTTTAGACAAAATCCAAAAATTGCCAAAATGCCCCTCTGACGTGCTCAAGGGCTCTACAGTTAAAACTTCATTAAATTCCAACAAAAATGATGGGTTAAGTCACAAAATTTCAGAAACTTGAAGTTGTTTTAATGGAGGTTTTCAGCATTTGCAGATGAAATATGAGAAAAGAAGAAGAAGAATGATAGAAAGAAAAATAATAATAATAATAATAATAGAAAGAAGAAGAAGAGAGTAGCATAAGAAAAAAGAAAAAGTTTAGAAAAGACTAAGAGAGAGAAAGAGAAAGAATAGAGATATACCTTGAAGGAGAAATGGAGCCTGCGACTGAACCTATGGAAGAAGAAGAAAGAGGAGAGTCATGAGTGGCATCAACCCTTGGAGAAGGAGAAATAAACCAGGCCCATGAGAAAAGTGATTTTGTCAGCCTCCCCTAACGAACGCTTGGTTCGTTGGGCGTCAGGGAGCGGACACATCACCGCCAAAAACAAGGTAAGTGCCCCCCAAAAAGTGAAAATCACTTTTCGACGCTGATGTGTCTGCCCCTGACACCCAACCAACCAAGCGTTCATTAAGGGAAGCGAACACAATCTTTCATCGGCCCATGGCCTACCTTGGAAACACCCAATTCAACAAAACTTTAATTTTTCCTCACTGTATTAATCAAGGGAAAGGGAATGCCTTTAAATAGGCTTACAACTTATAGAATTTAGAAAGCACAAAATTATAAACTTGCTAAACACCTAAACTTAGAGACCAAGTATTACCAAAAAAATTACTTTCCTAATTTAGAAACTACTAAAAACTTCAAACTTGCTGCTTAAGACATACTAAAATTAAAACCCTTCTAAAACATGACTTATCTAAAGCTTAAAACTACTAAAAATTAAGACTTTCTAAAAACACTATTCCCATTTTTCACAAATACCCCCTTAGTAATTTGGTCATAACTTTTCCAAATCACTTCAAATTTGCGCAATCTTGGTCTCATTAGAAATGTAACTAAATAACCTATCTAATGACACCAAAATCAAGCCAAAAGAGAAAGTTTTGACCTTTGAAAAGTGGGTTAAACGTCAAAAACGGGATTACAACTAAAAACCCAAAAAATCTAAACTACCTACGGCACTATTGATCTTATTACAAAAATAACTACCCCTTACAAAATTTGAAATAAACCCATATAACATGTAAATTTAAATCTGGTCCTCTTATGTGGAAGTACATACATGAGCCTATTAATATTGTCCACATCAGGGAAATTCATAATATGGAAGAACTTGCTGCCAAGGGGGCAAACTTCCAAGTGTGTAGCTGGGAATGCCACTTGGAGCAAAGTGCACGGCAAAAGTCATTTGGATAATATGCTAGAGAGAATGGAAAAGAGATTGGCTGCCTAGAAAGGTCAGTACTTGTCAAAGGGTGGAAAATTGATGCTTCTTAAAAGTGTGCTAGCCAACCTGCCAAGCTATTATCTATCCATGTTCTTGATTCCCTCTTTGGTGGCTGCAAGACTAGAGAGGCTGCAGAGGAACCTTTTTGTGGGATGACCTCACAGAGGAGAGGACGATTCACTTGTGTAACTGGAAGGATGTGTGAAAGCAAGTAGATCAATGGGGGGTTGGGTATTCACCCTATAAAGATCATGAACAGGGCCCTATCGAGGAAGTGACTATGGCAGTATGGGTCTCTGAAGAAGAGTTATCAATGCTAAGTATGGTAGAGGGGGGTCAAATTGGGAATTGGATGTCCCGGATGGCACCCACAGCTCGGGTTTGTGGAAGGGAATTGTTAAAGACTTAAATCTATTCGGCAATTATATAGCCAAGGCGGGAGATGACTCAAGTATTTGATTTTGGAATGACGTGGACTGGGGATTCCAGTTTGGAAGAAGACTTCCCCTCTATCTTCTCCCTTGCTCGGAAGAGACATAGGACTGTTAGGGACCATGTGGTCAGATCCCCTTCCTTTGTCTCGTGGAACCTTCATCTGCTTAGAAACTTAAATAACTGGGAGAAAGCCATGGCCCTTATGCAGCGACTTGAGTCAACCCATATTGGAAGTGGGGCTGAGGAAGATATGCAGATTTGGCTTTGGGAGGCCAATGGGTCGCTCATGGTGAACTCTTTTACTCTAGCAATTCAGGCCAGCATGGAAGATGTAAGTCTATCTTCTTTCCCAATGAACTTAATTTGGAGGACCCCCATGCCTAAGAAGGCAGCCTTCCTTCTCTAGCTGATTTCCCTAGGCAAAGTCCAAATGGTGGATAACCTAATGGCGAGAGGAATGCAGATGGTGAATAGATGTATCTTATGCAAAGCTAATGAGGAATCTGTGCTCCACCTTTTCTTGTACTGTCATGTATCCTCTTGGGTATGGTATTCCATTGCTGATAGATTCAACAAGCAGTGGGCCATGCTGGGAGATATGGGTTCTCTACGAGAGGAATGACTTCAGCTCAGTAGGGGGGATTATTGGAGAAAGGGCACGCTTCTTGTGGAGCTGCGTCCCGATCGTGATCCATTGTAGAGTTGCTTCACATTTCAGATTCCTTGAGGAATGAAAGTTCTTTTGTCTTTGTTTCCCATAATTCCTTTTTTTTCTTTTTGAAAAGCAAATTAATTTATTAGAAGAAAGCAAGGCAAAAAAAAACACAAAATAAGAAAAAGAACATGGTCACCATGAAGGTGAGTCAAACAAAGGGAACAAAACCAACAACAAGAAAACTAGGGGTGTCAACGAGCCGAGCTGAACCAAGCTGGCTCAAGCGCGTCACATTAAGGACAGGCTCAGGCTTGTCACGAGCCTGAGTTGTCGAGTTCAGGCTCAGCTCAAGCTCGTGAAGGTAAGCTCAGGCTCGGCTCACCAGAGAATAAAAAAAAAACCTGCCCAACATCCTAATGGTCCATTAGCCTAATGTGTTTTATTTAAACATTATATTGTTATTATATATAATTTCACTAAAAAATTATTAACCAAACCAAGCTCTTAATGAGCCGAGCTTTTAGCCAGTTGAGCTTAGTGAAGCTCGGCTCAGGCTCACTTAATAAACGAGCTTAAATCAAAGCTCAGGCTCAACTCACTAAGCTTAAAACAAGGATCAGGCTCGGCTCTTAACGAGTCGAGCTCCGAGCTGAGCTGAGCTAGCTCGACTCTTTGACAGCCCTAAAGAAAACCACTACAAAATCACCTCCCAAAACATATACCACTCACTCTCGTCATAATCCAGCAAGATGGATACCCAATCAAAAAGGAGCCTATAAATACCAAGATTGTTTCCCATACTCTCAGATTCTACAAAATGATTCTAAGCCCTTTATATCAAAACCTTAGATAACCCTTTCCCTTCCTCACACTTCCTTCTCCGTCCTAACCCAACTCCTATCATGATTAACGCCACTTTCCAACAACATTTTATATTACAATGAAATGGTTTTCATACTCAATTACAATTATGCTAGCTTACTTAAAATAAAACACACAAAAATCACCAATAACATTTAACTTTATGATTGAAGCTTCTTTAGTCCAAATTATTAGCAACTCATAGTAAAAAATTTCAAAGAGAAACCCAAGGTTCAAAATGTCGGTGTTGGTGGAAATATCGGTCAAGCCAAAATAAGACATATATCGGAAATGTCGGAAATATCGAAAAGAAATATTGTAAAAATC
>JAOXJP010238567.1:0-23523 GCA_025762735.1 Platanus orientalis | reverse complement strand
TCTTCTTTGGTGAAGTTTAGGGTTTTTCCCAAACAAAGGAGGCGACGTGTTCTTCTCCTTGCTATTCCGCTGCGTCAACAGCTAAAGTCTAAACTCCAGAACATAAAAAAGGGATTCTGACCATGATAGAGTATCTCCAGCAGATAAAGAAGATTATCAATACTTTGGCCTTTTTCTCTGCTGCAATAGAAGAGGAAGACATTGTATATATATTTTAAATGGATTACATATTGAGTATAATCCGTTTAAAACTGTCGTTAGAGCAGGATCGCAACCTATTGTAGTGTTTGAATTGCAAGGGCTACTTCTAATTGAAGATCGACAGCTAAAGAGCTCTATGATGGTGATTAAGTCCAATCACGATAATCAACTTCATCCATTTAGTTTTAGAGTCTCTCAGAGTCATGATAAACTGGTGGAATATGGAGGTTTTACATGAGGAAAGTTTCGAGGCAAGGGGCGAGGCCGTTACAATCCAAGGCAAAAATTGTTGTCAAATTTGTCACAAGCAAGGGCATTCATCCCTGGAGTGCTACAATCGTATGGATCCATATTTCCAGCAAAGCTACAACCCAAGGCCTCATGTTCCTCAGTCAGTTGCTTCACCTAGTTATCAAGCAATTTCCTCTTGGCCTACTGTGTATTATATGCATGGTATATCTCCACAAGTAACTGCACTAAATACGTTCTCTAATGCATCGACAGGAACTGGACAACTTTCAGATAAGTTGCTAGCACCTGACCAGATGTGGTGTATAGATAATGCGGTTAGCAACCATATGACCACGGACATCAACAACCTCTCACTACAAGTTCCCTACACTAGCTCTTCTAGGGTCATAGTTGGTAGTGGCCAAGGCTTTCCCATTCAGCACACTGGTTCAGATACCCTCTATACACCTTTGTCTCGTTTTAAACTACATAATATCTTACATATACCATAATTATCTGCTAACTTGTTATCTATACATCAACTCACTAAGGACAATAACTATACAGTGACATTTAATTCTGAGAACGTCTTTGTTTAGGATAAAGGGTCAAAGAAGTTGATGCTTCAAGGGTCCAGTAAGGATGGCATGTATCCTGTGTTGTCTGTTCCTAAGGTCTCTTCTATTATGGCAATGCGAGTGGGATGCTCAGCTACAAGTGTTTGGCACCAAAGGCTGGGACATCTGCCTTCTCATATTTTGAATTTAGTACTCAATAAACTAGATTTACCCTTTTCTAGTTCAAGTTTTGATTTTTGTACCTTTTGTGACATAACATAGTCACACAGAACTAGTTTACCTACTTCTTGTACTGTTACTCATTTTCCTTTACAGCTTATACACTTAAGACATTTGGGGTCCTGCAAGTGATAATACTCCTTCTGGATTTAGATACTATCTACTCGTTGTTGAGGATTATACTCGCTATATGTGGTTGTTTCTTCTTAAGCGAAAATCTAATGTTGTCTGTGTGTTTTCTAAGTTCAAAATTAGAATTGAAAATTTTCTATCCACCAAAATTAAGATAATCAGGTTAGATGGAGGCGGCGAGTTTACCAATCACAAGTTACGTGAACTTCTAGGATCGTGTGACATTACTCATCAGATGTCATGCACATATACTCCGGCAAAACGGTGTCGTCAAATGGAAACACCGTCATGTCATTGAAAGTGTCGTTGCATTACTTCAAACATCATCGTTACCAATAAATTTTTGGGGAGAGGATGCTCTATCAGTAGTGTACCTAATCAACCAAATGTCCATGTCTGTCTTGAATGGCGACTCACCGTATCTCCGATTGTTCTCTCAACAACCCGACTATAATTTTTTATGTGTGTTCAGTTGCGCCTGCTTTCCCTGGCTTAGGCCTTTTCCAAGAGCAAACTTGAACCGCGTTCCAAGTGGTGTATTTTCCTTGGGTATGCTAAAGATATCAAGGGATACAGATGTTATGATAAAGAGGTAGATCGTGTGTATACAAGTCATTTTGTTCAATTTCAGGAAACTGAGTTCCCATATACAGCACCAGAATCATCATCTGAATCGCATCAGCCTTCTGTACCTATTTTTGGACTTGATCCTCTCAACTCCTATGCTTCCTGTGAGTCAGAAACATCACTCGGGGTTCCAAAGTGGTTCTTCTAATGGCTATGGAAGTTTTAAATCTCAGCCGTCTGATGCACTTCACCTTCAACAAAATTAATCTGTTCTGTCTATTGCAACTCCACACATAGTCACGTGCTCTGCTCCTGAGTCTTCTTTAAGAGAGCATCATACAGATTTTAGTCCAACTGCTCAACATTTGTCTCAACAACTATCCGATTTGCTTTTATTAGATTCTTCTAATCTGCACATGTTAAACAACTCCAACATAAACATTGAATCCAGTCTGTCTAACGTTATTGTGGATAGAGAATCATCTGATTTACCTAGCTTGCCATCTTCCTCACCTGTTTGTTCTTCTGCTGACCCGATTCAACTTGTTTCAACAACGGACATCATGCCGCCTCACTCTTCTTCCAGCGATCTATCCTTAGTTCCTCATACACAAAACACTCATCCTATGCTTACAAGGTCCAAAGTGGGCATTAGAAGACCAAAATTTTTTGTTGACCTGTACTCTGTTTTTTCAGAAGATATTAAACCACATAATTACAAGGAGGCTGCTCAAAACCCCAAATGGGTTAAGGCTATGCAGGAAGAGTATGATGCCTTGATTAATCAACAAATGTGGAAGTTGGTTCCACCTACCGCAGATCAACGTGTGCTAGGTTGTAAATGGGTTTTCAAATTAAAACGGGGTTCAGATGGCAAAATAATTCAACACAAAGCTAGGCTGGTGGCGAATGGTTTTCATCATCAAACCTGGAATTCAGTGGTTATACTCTTGGTATATGTTGATGACATTCTCATCACAGGGAGCGACACTAAGTTTATTGCACAACTTCTAGTTTCTTTGAAATCTCAATTTGCTATATGAGTATTAGGCCCGTTAAAGGGCTTTCTAGGCATCGAGATCACTTATCATCGCTGGGTATTGTTTATCTCAACAAGCCTACATCCTTAAATTGCTCAGAAGGCTGACATGTCAAGTTACAAGTCTTGCACTACTCCTATGGCAGCTAAAAAAATACCTACTAACAAATGACCCTTTGTTTGAAGATCCATGGTTGTATCGAAGTTTGGTCAGTGCTCTGCAATACATTACCATAACTCATCCTGATGTCACTTATGTGGTGAACACCGCATGTCAATTTATACACAAACTATGTTATTCGCATTTTAGGCTCTAAAATGTATACTTAGATATCTTGTTGGCACTAGCCATCTTGGCTTGTTCTATTCATCCGGGTCATTAAACTTAATAGGGTTTTCTGATGCCGATTGGGCAGGTGATCTTTCAGATAGAAAATCAATAATAGGGTATTGTGTTTATCTAGGTAGAAACCCTATTATGTGGTCTTCTAAGAAACAATCCACCATAGCTCGTTCTTTTGCAGAAGTCGAGTATCGCGCTCTTGCCTCAACTACTGTAGAGAAATCCTGTTTATATTATGATTGATATCATTTATATCTTCATTTAAATTATATGCGCTACCTTGACTATTGTTATTTATTATGTTATCATTATTTCTATTCCTATATTCATTATTATCTCTAATTATGTTATTTTCAATATCGTTACTTAGAATTTCTATTTCACTATTTGTACTATCCATATTATTATTGGAATTACTATTATTGTTGCTACTATTTTGATTCCTATTTTTATCTTTTACTTCTATTTAATAGCCAAATTTCATTGAATAATTCCCTCTTTTCTCATTCTCCGGTCCCATACTAGCTTATTGTCAGCACCTAGGCAAGGGGTGCTGGCCATGACATGGCTACAGGCTAGCACCCATATCCCTTGGCCCTGACAAAAAGAGGCACCTAAGTGAAGGTAGCCATCATTGGCTGGACAGGGACAGGGGACCTTGACAGCCAAGGTTGTGCATGGGCAGGTGGCTTGACAGCCTTGGTGTTGAGTGGAGCATCACCTTATGGGAGCAATGCAATGGGGCTAAGTATAGGCAGTGGCCTAAGCAAGTAGCAAGTCCAAACCACCCAGGCTGTGCATGGGCAGTAGGCCCAGGCGGCTTGTCATGCAGCATAGACCTACAACACGACAAGGTAGGCGTCTAGACAGCCCAGCACCTAGATAAGCCACACCACGCGCTCAAGACAAGCACCGCATCAAGCAAGCGGGTAGGGCATGCAGGGCATGGGGGGGGCGCAAACGTGTAGGGCGGGCGTGCATGCGTGGTGCATGCATCTCGAATGTGGGGGTGTGCAGGGATGTGATTGGCATAGCAGCATGGCGGGCATGGACTGCAAAGCATGTGGGTGTGATGGACATGCGCTCACGAGGCCGCATGCAGGAGACGTGGCATAGGACAAGTGCGTGGGTGCTTGACGTGTGGGGCAAGGCACGCCCACGACACTGGCATGGTCAACAACAGGGTCTATTGAGGCCCCTATTAGTTGACCCCGATGAATCAGCACAATCCTGACCCTAGAGGAATCGACCCAAAGAATACCCGAGAAGACCAGCCCAGAGAACTTGCGAAGATCCCTTGACCCGAGAACCCCAAGGCCATTGACAAAAAGCTAGATATACCCCTCAACATTCGACTCCCTGAACATTCCAAAAATAACCCAGACTGTGGATCAGATCACCCGACACTCAAAGGCTAGTTGAGACCTTGAAGCGCCTAGTGCTTCAGAAAGCCCCGACTACTCAGCCCAAGGATAAGCACAACCCAAAAACCCAACTACTCAGCTTAGAGATAAGCACAATCCAGAAACCATTACAAAGAGAGAATACTCGCTGCAGTAGACCTGACATTCTAAGAAAATGACAGAGAGAGCAAGGGTAGACATAGCTAAGAACGTGGGGGAAAGCGGCATACGGGATCTCATTTGATATGCCACCACTCAACCCTATGAATAGGGGCAGCAATTCACTCTCCAGGTATGAGATATCAAAAACCATAATTGAGAGAGCTCCACTTCTACATTCGCCCTATTACCTAACTTTACCGTCGAAGAGCTAGAGGCCGGTTCCCTGTTGACACTTAGGTTCTTGACATTCTCTTGCTTAGTGTGTGCAGCGCTCGCTCCACCAGGGACCTGGAATGGCCGTGGGACCATCTGACTAGCATAAAGGAGTTTGCCAAATTGATACGCTATCAGTTGGCGTCGTCTGTGGGAAATACCATTTCCTTGAGAACTTAAGGTCCACATGGTTAAAACCAGGTCAATGGTGGCTCAACACGATGAGGGTGCTAGAATTGATGGGCGAGAAACCTCTCTCTTCGATGGAGCATGCCCCGAAACTCCAAGGGTGGTTGTCCTTGAGTAGAAGATTCAAGGTCTGACGACAAGCGTACAGTTGCTAATGGAACAGAATTGAGAAATTATGCAAGAGTTTAGAGGCCAGAGAAGTGAGATTGACGACCACGACACTAGACTGCCGGGATCCCATGTCCCCCCAACCAAAAGCCGTGACTAAGAGTGAGAAGATGAGGCTCAGTGGCACGACCTCCCGATTCTGGGAGGTGATCTAGCTTGGAGAAAGGATTCACAAGCCAGATCTCTAGGAAGAAAGAATGAAGGATGTAAGGAGGGAGATGGAAACCATGAAGGAAGCGCTCAAAAGAAAAGCCCTGGCCACCATTGATGAATTGATTCAGAGGACAAACCATTCCTCTACCTAGGAGGTAATGGCTTGACCACTTCCCGATAAACTTAAGCCTCCTCGGATGGAGATGTTTGATGGCGGCAAGGATCCCCTTGATCATTTAAAGGCGTACAAGACGCATATGAATCTCCAGGTGGCACCCAATAAAATCATGTGCCGAGCCTTTCCTATGACGATTAAAGGTTTCGCCCGAATGTGGTTTAGCCTATTAAAACCCGACATTATCCCCAACTTTACAGAGCTAAGCCGACAGTTTGTCAGCTACTTCATAGGCGGCCAGTGACACTGAAAACCAGCCACCTACTTGCTAAACATCAAGCAAAATAAGGGAGAGTCCCTACGGGACTACGTGTCACCGTTTAACAAAGAGATGTTGCAGGTGGACGACGCCGAGGAGAAGGTGATCATGGCCACTCTCATGGCAGGGTTATTGCCCTCCAAATTCCTTTTCTCTTTCTCCATGAATCCCCCATCCTGCATGGTCAAGCTCATGGTGAAAGAGCATCAACACATTAACGTTGAGGACACCCTTAGCGCCAGATGAGAGCAGGATGTCGGGTCTAGTTCACATTCTAATAAGAGAAAGAGGGAGTAGCAGCAAACACCACGAAAAAAGAGAGGTGGTCGGGCGAGAGAAGGCAACAACAACCGCAGGGTTAGGCTCCTGGCCAATCTCCGCTCGAGTAAGTTTTAAAACTATACCCCCCTCAACACACCCGTGGAGCATGTGTTCTTGCATATCAAGGATGATCCAAGTATCAAGTAGCCCAAGAGGATTCGAGCCTGATCGGAGAAGAGAAATCACAACAAATACTATCATTTTCACTAGGATCATGACCAAAACACTAATGATTGCTTCGACTTGAAGGAGCAAATAGAAGTCCTTATTCAATGAGGGCAGCTGCAGAGATTTGTCACTGGGTGACACCCAACCAGATGTGAAGACACCCACCGGGACCCTCCTGTTCGGGAAGAGAGAAGGCCAGAAGGGCCAATAGGGGAAATAAGAGTAATAGCTGGCGGGTTTACGGGGGGAGAGTCCAGCTTAACAAGAAGATCTCACATGAGGTAGATTTGCATAGAGAGAGACCGAAATGATGATGATGGAAAGGCTAACAAAGCATTACAAAGTAGAGCATCCCCCATCACCTTCTCTGCAGAGGACGCCTGAGGGGTGAGTCAGCTGCATGATGATGCTTTGGTGGTGACATTAGTCATTTCAAATTATATCATGCATCGTATCCTCATTGACAATGAAAGCTTGACATACATCCTTTACCTCCTAGTCTTCAACCAGATGGGTATTAGATGAGACAAGCTTAAGCCCATTCAAATGCCATTGGTTGGATTCACGGGCGACAGGTTGCTCCTATTAGGAACTATCAGTTTGCCAGTCACTATCGGGGTAAGAGAGCGACAGGTCACCCAAGTAGTTGACTTCTTGGTAGTTGATTGCCCATATGCATACAACGCAATCCTGGGAAGGCCGACACTAAATCGACTTAGGGAAGTCACCTCAACCTACCATCTCTTGATGCGCTTCCCAACTGAAAGAGGAGTCGGGGAAGTCATAGTTGACTAGGTAGCGGCCAAAGAATGTTATATGGCATCACCCAAAGGGGAGCCATCCCCAAAGGAGACTATGGAAATCAACGGCCTAGAAGTTTGAGATGAAAGGATACGAGTGGTGGTAGAACCAAGATGAAAGCTTGAGGACGTTGTCCTTGATCCTAAAGCGCCCAATAAAGTGACCCGGGTGGGAGAAGACCTGTTAGAGGAGTTCAAGAGACAATGGCAAAAATTCTTCATCGAGAATCGAGATGTGTTCACCTGGAAACATGAGGACATGCTAGGAATAGACCCCCAACTGTAAGTACATCGGCTACATGTGAACTTGGCCTTGAGGCCCATTAAGCAGAAGAAGAGAAATTTCACTCCAGAAAGAAATCAAACGATCGCAGGGGAAGTGGAGAAATTGTTAACAGCCTGCTTTGTAAGGGAGGTCTGTTACCCCGATTGGTTGGCAAATATAGTTATGGTGCGAAAACCAAATGGGAAATGGCGTATATGTGTGGACTTCACTGACCTCAACAAAGCATGCTCTAAAGACATCTTTCCACTCTCGAGGATCGACACTCTGGTAGACTCTATGAAAGGCCACTAGACCCTTAGCTTCATGGACACCTTTTTGGGGTACAACCAAATAAAGATGCACAAGTCCGATAAAAAGAAAACTGCTTTCATCACTAATTGGGGGCTTTACTATTAAAAGGTCATGCCATTTGGATTGAAGAATGCAGGAGCAACCTACCAAAGGCTAGTCAACGAGATGTTTAAAAGCCAAATCAGGAGAAATATCGAAGTGTATGTGGACGATATGTTAGTAAAAAGCCTTCTAGCCTAGCAACACCTCTCAAATTTGAACGAGACTTTCCAAACCCTAAGGAAGCACAAGATGAAGCTTAACCCCAGTAAATGTGCCTTCGGGATGTTGGTCAAGAATTTCCTTGGGTTTATGGTGTCTCAACGGTAGATAAAAGCGAATCCCGGAAAGGTGAAGGCCATAATTGACATGCAGCCACCGAGGAACACAAAAGAGGTGTAACGCCTAGCTGAGAGAGTAGCGACTTTGAGCAGATTTATATCCAGGGTCACAGATAAGTGCCTTCCCTTTTTCTACCTACTAAAAAAGGCTTTTTACTGGGACGAAGAATGTGATAATGCCTTTCGAGAGCTTAAGGACCACCTTGGCCGCCTGCCATTGATCAATTAGCCTAAGCAAGGTGAGGTGCTCTACATGTACTTGTCGGTATCAGAGACAGTAGTGAGTTTAGTTTTAATAAGAGAAGAGTTCAAGATATAAGTGCCTGTGTATTACACCAGCTAGGCCTTCAGAGGAGCAGAAAAAAGATACCCGAGGGCGAAGAAGATGGAATTTGCATTGTTGTCATGGCCCGCCAACTAAGGCTTTATTTTTAGGCTCACACCATCCAGGTGCTCATGGATCAGCCCCTCAGGACCATACTACACAAATCCGAGACCTCAAGGAGACTAGTCAAGTGGTCGGTGGAGTTAAGCGAGTTTGACATTAAGTACCACCCTCAGGGAGCTATCAAGGGGTAAACAGTAGCGAACTTCATTGTCGAGTACACTCGTGCACTGGGAGAAGAGTTCGAAACGCAAGAAGAGCGGTTAGAGAGGGAAGAAGTAGATCAGCCAGAGTAGGTTATGCATGTCGATGGCTCTTCCACCAAAAGTGCAACCAGGGGAGGAGTTGTCTTGGTCACACTAGAGGGAAACAAGCTCGAATATGCCACAAGATCTGGGTTCAAGGTAACCAACAATGACGCCGACTATGAAGCAATGTTCACAAGACTACGTTTTGCCCATGTGTTGGGGGCCAAGATGGTCAATGTCAACAGTGAATCCTAGCTGGTGGTAGGGTAAGTACAAAGGGAGTATGAGACAAAGGACGGGTGGATGAAACAGTACCTCGCCATTGTAGCAAAAGAGAAGTCCTGATTCAGACATTTTAGTATATAACGGGTCCTACGAGGACATAATAAAGAAGCCAATAAGTTGACCAGGCTCACGTCATTCGCCACTAAAAACCTCGACCTAGGGATCGTTGTTGAGCATCTACCCAAGCCAAGTATCAAGGCAGAAGAAGATAGGGAAGTCAACATGGTCAACCCTGAGCCCGAGTGGGCCAACCAGATTATAAAGTATCTGAAGAATGACTAGTTACCCAAGGATAAGGGAGAGGCGAGGAAAGTAAAAGTATGGGCAAGTCGATACCTCCTTCTTGGTGACACCGTTTACAAGAGGAGCTTCACCCTCCCCCTGCTCAGATGTTTATCCGAAAAAGAAGCCGACTATGTACTCTGAGAAATACACGAAGAAATATGTGGGAATCACTTGGGGGACAGGTCGATGGTCCACAAAGCCATCAAGGTAGGATACTATTGGCCCTCCATGTAAAAGGACACAATATAGCTAGCCCAAAAGTGTGACAAATGCCAGAGATTCGCCAATGCCCCCGAGAAGCCTGTAGAAGAGTTAGTCTCAATAGCCGGACCTTGGCCATTTTCCTAGTGGGGAATCGACATTGTTGGGCCACTCCCTCGGGGAAAAAGACTAATGAGGTTCCTTGTAGTGGCCATTAATTATTTCACTAAGTAGGTGGAGGCCGAACCCTTGGCAAAAATCACCAAGAACATCCACAACTTTACCTAGAAGTCAATCATCTGTCGGTTTAGTATTCCCTACGTCATCATCACTAACAATGACAAGCATTTTGACAATACCTGATATTGGGAATTTTATTCAAAGCTCGGGATAAAAAATCACTTATCTTCCCCAGCTCACCCCTAAGCCAACGGCGAAGTGGAAGTGACCAACAGGATGCTACTGGGCATAATTAAGAAGCGGCTTGAGGAATTAAATGATCTTTGGCCTAAGGAACTACCAAGAATCCTTTGGGCGTATTATACCACGGTAAGGACCCCCATAGGAGAAACATCACTCCTACTAGCATTCAGAAGTGAGGCAATAATACTAGTTAAAATTGGAATAATCACACACAGAATAACAAATTTTGACTCAAGAAAGAACAAAGAAAGCCTTAAGAACAATCTCAACTAGTTGAAAGAGAAAATGGATGAGGCCACACTCTAGATGACTACCTACAAGCAAAGAATGGATAAGTATTACAACTCGTAGGTTAAGACTTGTAGATTCATAGTCAGAGATTTGGTGCTCAAGAAGGTGAGCCTGACAACATAAGATCCGACGGAGGAAAAGCTGACACCGAATTGGGAAGTACCTTCTTGGGTAACACGTTGAAATAGGCTCGGGACCTACCACCTCGAGACAATGTAGGGGGAGCCCCTACCACAACCATGGAATGTAGAATATTTGAGAAAATATTATCAATAAAATTGATGTTATGGTTCTAACCAATGAAATATTCTAACTTTGCAAGGTCAGACAAAACTTCAGGACATCGCACCAAGGTTATAAGATTAACCCCCAGGCCACACAATTGGCCCATCCTTCCAAGATCTCGCACCTCCTGCTTAGGCTGCAAGACTAGCCCTTGGGTAACAAGACTAACCCTCAGGTAACAAGATTGACGCTAGGCTACAAGATTTGCCCATCCTTCCAAGATCTCGCACCTCCTACTCAGGCTACAGGACTAGCCCTTAGGTCACAAGATTAACCCCAGACCACAAGATTAGCCCATACTTCCAGGATCTCGCACCTCCTGCTTAGGCTACAAGACTAGCCCTTGGGTTACAAGACTAACCCTTAGGTCATAAGATTGACCCCAACCTACAAGATTGGCCTATCCTTCCAGGATCTCGCACCTCCTGCTCAGGCTATAAGACTAGCTCTCGGGTTACAAGAGTAACCCTCAGGTTACAAGATTGACCCCGAGTTGTAAAGTTGACCTATCTCCCAACTAAAGAAAGTGCAAGGTGAAGAGAAGTCCCACAAATCAGTTAAAGTAAAGAGGCAAGAAGCATATTAGGATGCACGCGCCACAACTAGAGTCAACCCTTCTCTACCGAGTAAGTCCAGCTACGCCCTCTCACAAATAAATTAAGTTACAACAAATATATGAGAGTACTAGGTGGCATTACTCAAGAAAGGCCCCCGCATGGGGAAATGGCTCAGGACTAAAAATAATACCACTGGGGACCCTCATTCTTCTAAGAACACCAGATACTTGTCGGGTCTTCTCCCTCTATTTTAGGGAGGCATTAAAAAGGCAATGCACTCATTAACCAAGGTTGTATTGACCCCGAGATGCGACTATACTTAGAAAATTTTAACTAATTTTAGTTGATCACCTGTCTACATTTGTCGTTAAAGTGTTAACCCCGAGGGATCCCTATACTTAGAAAATTTTACATCGTCCATCCCCACTCGGATAACGGTTAATTACCCTGAGATACACTCATACTTAGAAAATTTTTGTAATTATTCCTACGCTTATAAAATTACCTACACTGGCCTACCTAGACACGCATAGGGAGCGTGAGAAGAAATCACCACGACACATACCCACACTTGAAAAAATTTTAAGAGAAAAATTACAAATAGAAAACAATACACGCAGATGGGGGAAAAAGAAATTTTCATTTATATATTGAAAATTTATAAAAATTCAAAAACAAAAGTACAATTATTGTTGGGGGTTGCCATCCCCCAATGCCACCTCTCCCAAGACAACTTTCTCCCGACCAGCCTCTACAGGTTCAACAGCCACAACCTCTTTGACCACCCCCTCAGTCACTATTTCTCCTCCTCCTTAGCCATCTTCTTTGTCTTGTCCTTCCTTGACCTTTGCACCCCCTCATCGGGCATAATAGAAGAGAAGTTTATATCAGGGAACTGCTCAACCGCCAGATCCCTGAAGTTCTTGAACCTTTTCCAGAAACAATCGACCTTGATGATCTTGAAAGCATCCGAGGCCAAGTACTTGGTTATAGCTGCCTTGAGGGCTTCTTTTAGAATCTTCTCCCTCTCTCTTTGTCTTCACCTCTGCCTCAAGGTGTGCCTGCTCCAAGGCATCAACCACCTTCTTGTTCACCGCCCTCTCGAGGGTGGTGGTGAAATTATCCTCAACTACGATGCAACGGTTTCTCTTGCCCCCTAGCTCGGTTGGCCTCCCTCTCGGCTTCTTGTACGCGAGCAACCATCTCCTCCAAACGAGCCTCCTGCTCCATGGCTCATGTGGCCAAGTTGGCATGAGATTCCTTAGCCCATTTAAGTTTGCCCTCGAGGGTGCAAATCTCGGCCTTCGCAGCCTCTCGGGTAGCCTTGAGCTTGTTATTGGCCTAAGTGAGGTGGTTCAAATGGTCCGCATGAACCTACTCACTGAATTTATACCCTTGAATAAAGGTTTCCATCAGAGCCATAGTTTGCAAAGACAAAGTCGGGTCAGTACAAAAAAGAGAGAAAGAAATCGAAAATAAACAGCCTTGTAATGCATCATGTCTTGATGCAGAGCATACGCGAAGAGGTTCTTCCTCACATATTCAAGATCCTCGGAGGGAACACCTCCCAGGAGATAGTCCACCCTGGGACTCGGCCTTGTCAGCCAATAGGTAAGCCTAGTAGAAGACTTACCCCTTTCAGAGACTGTAGAAGAAGGCACCAGGGGACTTGTGGCTGGGGCCATCCGGGTAGGAATCGGCGCGATAACAGTCGTAGGGGTGGGGACCTTGGGAGCAAGGGCAAGAGTAACTAATTGGCCCCCAGAGGTGGGAGCTGGAGAAGAACCAGCCATTTCCCCCTCCAAGTCAACAAATTGGATAACAACAATGAAAACAGAGGGGGTGTTGGAATTGCCTCGGGGGCAACATGGGGGGAAGAAGGCCCCCCCAAGACAAGGTGCCGCTTCCTCTTCTTCGAACTCGCGGTTGCCTCAGCCTGACCAGCCATTGCTGGTCCAACTGTTTTGGCATCTTGGGCCTTAGCCTCTCTGAGCTCCCTGGCCTAACCTAGATACTTCCTGTCTTTCTTCATCGTTACACAAATAACAGACCCGAGGTTAGAAATTAATAAAGAATAATAAATAAAAGAGAGAGAAAGAAAGAAGATAAGGATAAGGAGAGAGGAGCTAAAGATATAGAGGAAGGGTGAGTTACCCGGGTCTGAACCAAACCCACATAGGTGGAGTCGGTCGGGTGTGACAAGGTTTGGGAAGGTGTGGGATGGGTAATTTATAACCTCCTAGATGCGAGCCTCCTCCTCATCAGACAATTCGTCTACTTCAAAAACTACAAAAAAAAGGAGGAAGGAAACACATAAGATAAAAAAAGAGATCCAAAATACAAAAAGAAAAAAAACTACAAAATACGGCTTACCTATTAGGCTGACGCTCGACGCCTAGACCTGGTTGAACTTTACGTCGGGGACCTCCCCCGGGGGGTACTTCCAACCTACACCAAAAACAAAGAAATATCAGCTCATCCACCCACTATTGGAGCTCAGGAGCATGGTTACCAAGGTAGTTGTCGGATCCCAACTAGTGAAAAAGAACCACCCGGCTCTTCTCCTTGGGGCAGTAGCAGTGGAAGAATTCGTTGAGTGTGAGGTGATGTTTTCCTTTGAAGGTCAGCTCCCATATGACCATACAACCTATGGCTATCCATCAAGCGTTGGGCATTAGCTGCCTTGGTGCTAGTCTAAGGCAGAGTAGCAGTTCCCTCATAAACAAGGGAACCGAAAACCTGAGGCTCGCCATGAGGGTCTGCTAGTACAGTGTTACACTACTAGCAGGGGTTTTAAAAGCCCAAGAGTCCTTGGGGGCAGAAAAAATGATCCTCTCAGGAACAAAGTAAGTGGAATAGTATCAAATTAGGGTTCGCACCCCTAAGTCAGAACCATAAAAGGCAGCTTTGAAGTTTTGTTCTAAAGCAATCTCCCCTGCTGCCCCCAAGGCGTTAGATGGAGCTGACTCAGTGGCCTACTTCGTGGGGTTCTGCTAGACTTTCGACAAGTTGTCGGCCTCGTTGACCATCTGATCTATAGTATCCCAAGACACCATTGGGTAACACTTGAAAAACTAAGACTTACAAAAAATTCACAAGTGTACCAGACGGAAGGAAGAAGCTAGAGACCGTAATGAGAGAGAAAACAACCTAATCAACGAAAGCACACAATAACAGACAACGAGAAGAATTTGTAACAAAACAAAGAGCAAATTACAAAACAAGCAAAAATGAAATACCTGTAAAAGAGAAAATCGGGAGAAAACCACCGGAGACAGTGAGATAGCAGACGCCCGAAAACAGGTGGGACACCGGAGACGACGAAGAAGAACAGCCCAAAGAACACGGTAATGCTGTAAAATCTGGGACAAATAGAAATTGGACACCAAGAAGCTGAAGATTCTCCGGAAGTCATGTGGAGCGAAGTTCAGGGATTGTAAGAAATAGGAAGTAGGGATAAAGGAAAACCAAGCCATGTTTAGAAAAAGGTACTTATAGGCAACCCTGGCTATTCTGAACCCTACGCATGTCACACATCCACGGGTTGGCAAAATCAACCCAAGAAACGAGGCGATGCGGAAATCCCGAAACCTCCAAAAGGTTTAAACCTGACCGTTTGATGACATAGGGATTAAAAAAGACACGACGTTTGATATGACTCATAACTGGCAGTAGCATGTCCTCTCGGTTATTGAAACCCATTAAATACAAGGCCATCATTAGTGTTTGCCCCTAATAGATGTCATCTCAATAACTAAAACAACACGCCGCCTGTGCCGAAATAAATAGTAACGGCCATAAATAGTTCATATTCCTGAGCCACATAACCATGGACCTAGGAATAAGGGGGGCAACTGTTGGGAAAGTATATTGAGACCCCTATTAGTCAACCCCATTGAATTATCACAGTCTTGACCTTAGGGGAATCAACCCAAAGAATCCCTGAGAAGACCAGCCCCGAGAACCTATAAAGATCCCTCGATCCGACAGCCCCAAGGTCATCGACAAAAAACCAGATATACCCATCGACATCCGACTCCCCGAACAATCCGAAAATAGCCCCGACTATGGATCAGATCACCCGACACTCAAAGGTTAGTTGAGACCTTGAGGCGCCCAGTGCTCTAGAGAGCCCCGACTACTCCGCCCAAGGATAAGCACAACCCAGAAACCCCGACTACTCAGCTTAGAGATAAACACAATCCAAAAACCATTACAAAGAGAGAATATTCTCTGCAGCAAGCCTGACATTTTAAGAAAATGACAGAGAGAACAAGGGAAGACACGTCCAAGAACGTGGGGGAAAGCGACATGCAATATCTCTTTTGATATGCCACTACTCAACCCTATAAATAGGGGCAGTGATTCACTCTCCAGGTATGAGATATCAAAAACCCTAATTGAGAGAGCTTTACTTCTACATTCCCCCTGTTACCTGACTTAACTGTCCGAGAGCTAGAGGCCGGCCCCCTACCTGCACTTAGCTTCCTGACCTTCGCTTGCTTTGTGTGTGCAGCGCTCGCTCCACCAGGGACCTGGAATGACCGTGAGACCATCTGACTAGCGTAACGGAGTCCGCCAAACAGATACGCTATCAACATTCATAGGAAAATCATAAATTATCCCAAGAATTTGATATTTACAGTGAAACAAAAACAATTTTAAGATTAAAAAACAGAGAATCTTTGAATTTACATAATTTTTCCACTTCATGCTCTTTCACGTAAGTTTCTCAAACAATAATAAAAATATATATGATTTTTTTTTTGTACACAAGACTATGCATGGAATACAATTTGGCACCTCACTTCCGCTTATTTACATCTCTGCACGATTTTAAAACTTTAATTAAAAAAAAAAATCCCATTATAATCTATTCTTCCTACTTGGTAGCGTTGGAAGCCAGTATATAGATAGGGTGCTTAACAACCCCCCCCCCCTCCAAAAGAAATGTTTTTTGAATTATTATTTACTTATTTTTAACACTAATTTAGATGTGTTAACATAAATTATTTTTAATATAAAAGAAAAACATTGATTATCTTCTACCGCCACCCACCCCCTACCGCCAAAAAAAAAATTTAATATTGATTTATATAGAAAAGATGCTGAATTATAATAATTTATTCTTGTGTTTTAACCTGATATATTCATGCAATATGACGGTTTCACATAGGATCTAAAAGATTCTAATCTATTGGGTCTTGGGTAGGTTCTGCAACCTAAGTTGTAGATACGGATCTATTCCACTTCAGTCCTTATGGCAAATATTTGATATAGAAGAGTGCAGTAGATCAACTGTCCTAAGAGCAAAGTTCTCGTTTATTTATTAAAAAACATAAAAATTTACTGAGAACCAGGGTAAATCCTGAGGATACGACACATATGACATAACACATAGCCGATTAGACATAACAGTTTGGGCAAGGTCATGTGCAGAGATATTACATTCCCTGTGAACATGCTTTAGGTCACAACATTCAAATTTGGATTTCTACACCTACACTACAAATTTATTTTGACGCCATGGCCACCCCTCAGCAAGACCAGTGAACCGCTTCACAGATAATGAATCACAGTCCAAAACAATCTTAGAAGCCTACAAATGCCTACCGAGCCGCAATCCTAGGAGAACCGCATGAATTTCCGCCTGATCTAAAGGAGCCGCAGTCTCCAACAGAGCTTATTCCAAATTTACACCAAAAGAGTCCTAGGCCACTGCAGCTGAAGCTTATACAGGTTCCAAAACTGAGGCAAGCAGCATCGACATTAATTTTTTTACACCCATCATCCACATGAGGTTCAAAAAAAGAGGGGGGGGGGGTTTAATTATAGAAACCAAACCAGATGTTAATGATGTCACGTGATTTTAAAATTTTTTCTAACCCTGAGTTTACCTTTCTACATATAAAGACATTTTCTTGGTACAAAAATGCCCTAAGGCATGTAAAGATATAATTGGCTGTAAATATGACCACACACCCTCATCTATTTCTATCCATCAAAATATTCTAGATCAGCAAAAGTTGGCTGCGCCCAAGCATCCAAACAAGGATGGCAACCTTGAGGCTAAGAACATTTGGGAATGTGGTGGAAACAACAAAGGTCATCAAAAAGGAATGCGAGGATTTTCAGAAGTTCTGAGACCAAACCAAGACACATTCACAACTAGGAGGGTCTCACAAATGAGAGGACTACGCTAGGACCTACAAGAAGAAGACTCCAATGGTAATGAAAAACAAAGCACCATATCCAAGGGCTTCTGAGACATGCCAGAAATGTGGAAGGGTGCATGGAGGAGTTTGTTATTGTGAGACCAAAATGTGCTACAAATGTGGACAAGTGGGCCATAGGATCGGGGATTGTCCAATAAGAAAGATGGAACATACAACCAAGCCTGAAGATGGGAAACATAAACCCAAGGTCTAGAGATGATCACCGAGTAGGATGCCGAGGCATCTAAGTCTGTAGTCATAGGTACTTTTCTCATACAACACAAGTCCTAATTGACCCTAGATTTACTCACTCTTTTGTATCATGCAATTTCGTGAAACATGCTAGTTCTATTCATGTCTGTCTCTACTCCTCTTAGTAAATCTATGTTAGCCCAGTCTATATGTAAGTCTTGTATACTTTTGATTGCGGATATGGAGCTAGTGGTTGATTTAATTCTTTTGGAAATGGAAGACTTTGATGTGATATTGAGAATGGATTGGTTGGTGGTGTATCATGTTATTATACATTGCTATTCAAAGGAATTAGTATTTAACATACCAGGCCAACTAAATTTCTTGTTTCAGGGGACAAAGGACTCATTTCCAAGTGTGATCTCTGTCATTCAGGTGAGTAAATTACTTCAGAAGGTTTGGCAAGGTTATCTAGCATATGTGGTGGATAACCAAAAGGAAGAGACAAGAGTTGAAGATATCCCTATTGTTAGGGACTTTGTAGATGTGTTTCCGGAAGATCTTCTTGGTTTACTACTAGATCGAGAGCTAGAGTTCACTATTGACTTAGTCCTAGGAACCACATATATCTCTATGGCATCGAATTGAATGACGCTTGCTGAATTGAAGGAGCTCAAGGTGTAATTACAAGAACTTTTAGATAAATGAGGCTTTATTTACCTAAGTGTATCACCTTGGGGTTCTCTTAATAAAGATGAAGGATGGTTCAATGAAATTGTGTATTAACTATAGATAGTTGCCTAGAATCGACGACTTGTTTGAGTAGTTCCAAGGAGTAAAGGTCTTCTCAAAGATCGACCTAAGATCAAGTTACTATCAACTCAAGATTAGAAAGGAAGATGTACCCAAAACTATGTTCTATATTCAGTATTGACACTACAAGTTTTTGGTTATGCCATTTGGTTTGATGAATGCCCTTACTGCCTTTATGGACTTGATGAACCAAGTGTTCAAACCTCACTTGGACAAATTTGTGATAGTGTTCATTGATGGCTTGTATATTCTAAAAGTTTAGAAGAGCATGAAGAACATCTGAGAATCACGATGTACACTTTGTGGGAAAAGGGAGTTGTATGCTAAGTTCAACAAATGTGAATTTTGGTTGGTCCAACTAATATTTTTTAAGTCATGTGATATCCAATGATAGAATTTATGTGGATCCAAAAAAAGTGGAAGTGGTGGTTAATTGACCGAGACCGACAAATGTGTCTAAGATTCATAATTTCTTGGGTATTATAGGTTACTACAAGAGATTTGTTGAAGGTTTCTCACGCATAGCAGAACCTTTAAAAAATTTGATTCAAAAGCATGCTAAGTTTTAGTAGAGTAATAAATATGAGAACAGTTTCCAAGAATTGAGGGATCGACTCATTTATGTCCTGATCCTTACTCTACATCCGGGTTTAGGAGGATTTGTGGTTTATATGGATACTTCAAGAAAAGGTTTAGGTTGTGGCTCATGCAACATGGAAGAGTGATAGCTTATGCTTCTAAACACCTCGAGCCATATGAGTAGAACTATCCTACACATTATCTGAAGTTAGCGGTAGCGATTTTTGTGTTAAAGATGTGGAGCCATTACTTGTATGGTGAGACTTGTGAATTTTATACGGATCATAAGCCCCTAAAGTATATTTTCTCTCAAAGAGATTTAAATTTGAGGTAAAGAACATAAATTGAGATGATAAAGGATTATGATTGTATGATTCATTATCATTCTAGGAAAGCAAATATTATGGTTGATGCATTGAGTAGGAAATCATCGAGTAGTTTAGCTTGTTTAACTGTTGAAAAAACTTCTTTATTAAGAAAGTTAAAGAAGATAATGTAGATCTTCAAATGAATAAGTTGATGGTGCTTTTTTGCATATCTTAGAGTGCAGCCCACAATCATTGAAAAAGTGAAGAGTACTCAAGGTGTTGATCCTCAATTTGTAAAGATCATAAAAGAAGTGAAAAAAGGTGAATGAACAGATTTCAGAGTTCAAAAAGACAGTGTGTTACAGTTAGAAAATCGATTGTGTGTTCTCAATGATTATGAATTAATGAGGAAGATTATGGAGGAACCTCATGGATTTTCTTACACCGTTCACCCAAGTAGTACCAAAATGTGCCAATACCTTAAGAGTGTGTGTTGGTGAAACAATATGAAGAGAGACTTGGTGACTTTATGTCTAGATGTTTAGTCTGTCAAATTGTGAAGATTGGACATCAAAAACCTGCTGGACAATTATAATCCCTCAATATTTCAAAATGGAAGTTGGAATATATCTCTATGGACTTTATGATTGGTATACCGAAGACTGCAAAAGGACTTCATTCCATATGGATAATTGTGGATAGGTTGATCACGTCAGCCCACTTTTTTCAATCAATATTTTGTATTCCCTAGATAAATTGGCTAAGCTATATGCCAATGAGATTGTGAAGCTACTAGGAGTTCCCATTGCTATTGCATCAGATAGAGATCCCCATTTCATTTTGGTGAAGTTTTCAATTAGCCATGGGGACAAAGTTGAATTTTTGTACATCTTTTCACCCTTAAATAGATGGTCATTTAGAAAAAAATATTTAGACATTGGAGGATTTCCTTAAAACTTGTATGTTGGAAGGATAGTTGGGATATCCACTTACCATTAATTGAGTTTTCTTACAACAACCATTATCAATCTAGCATATAGATGGCTCCTTTTAAAGCCTTGTATGGAAGGAGGTGTGCATCACCTATTTACTGGGATGTGGTTAGTGAAAGGATGATGCTTGGACAAGAATTGGTTCAAGCGACTACGGAGAAGATTCGATTAATCCATGTCTAACTTTTGATGGCCCAGACTAGATAAAAGAGTTATGCTAATAAGAGAAGAAGCGATCCGGAATTTGAAGTTGGGGACCATATTTATTTAAAGGTATCACCAACGAAGGGTGTTATTAGATTTGGAAAGGAAGGTAAGTTAGAACCAATGTTTGTTGAACTTTTCAAAGTTTCAAAAAGAGTTGGCATTATGGCTTATAACTGGCACTACCTCTAGAGTTATCATACCTTCATGATATTTTTCATGTGTCGATGTTGTAGTAGTACATACGTGATCCTTCACATGTATTAAAATATGACAATGAGATGATGGTTATGGTTCATGCAATTCAGAAGTAGAGACCATACCTCATTGGTCATCATTTTCAAATCTGGATTGATTCAAAGTTCAAAGTATATATTGGATCAACAAATTTATTCTATGGAATAGTAAAGTTGGGATTCCAAGTTGTTGGGTTATGATTATGAGATTATTTTCAAAAAAAGGGCGTCAATAATGTGGTAGCGAATGCATTGTCTCATATTCTGGAGCATGCTTAACTATCAGCTATATCCAGATTGCTATGTAATGATCTTGAAGAAATTAGGATGGAGTAGTTAGATGATCCCACAACATAGAGCCTTCTTCAAAAGTTACAACAAGATCCTACTAGCACTCCTCACTATACATGAGATGGAATAGACTTGAGGTACAAGGGCCAAAATGTATTGACAGCCAATTTTGCAAAAAAAAAAAAAAAAAACTTTCATTACTTCATGAGTTACATTTATCTCTATTTGCTAGTCACTTTGGATTCCTTCACACCTATAAATTCGTCTTAAGAGTATTTTATTGGCAAGGAATGAAGAATGGGATAAAGCGCTTTGTGGAAGAATGTGATGTTTGTTAGTGAAATAAAGGTGAGAGAGTAGCCCATCCATGCCTGCTACAACCATTGCCTATTCCAACTCAAGTGTGGAAAAACATATCTATGGGTTTTGTGGATGGCCTACCAACCTCGCAAGGGAAGAATGCAATTTTTGTGGTCATGGACCGCCTTACTAATTATGCACACTTCTGACATTATCACATCTTTATATTACGTCTACTGTTTCTCAGGTCTTCATTTATAACATCTTTAAGCTATAAGATATGTCGAGTTCTATTGTTAGTGATAGAGACTTGGTCTTCACAAGTAAATATTGGAAAGAGTTTTTTCACCTATAAGGAACTTGGTTGAACATGAGCACTGCTTATCACCCCTAGACAGATGGATAAATTGAAATGGTTAATCGATGCTTGGAGAATTATTTTCACTTATATACAGGAGATTGACCAAAATAATAGGCTTGTTAGCTTATACGGGCAAAGTGGTGGTATAACACTAATCATAAAGCAATCAAGAAAACACCATTTAAGGTGGTGTATGGATGAGCTCCTTTTCTCATCACTTCATACTCACATGGCTCTTCATCTGTGCACCAAGTTGATTGTGATCTATGAGATAGAGACTGTGTTCTTCGGCTCCTCAAAGACAACCTATATGGTGCATAAGCTCATATGAAGCAGCAAGCAAGCAAATATCATGATGAGCAAGAAACCATCTCCTCATTTTTATAGACCTTTCAAAGTTATTGAACAAATAGGTGTTGTTTCTTATTGGTTTCTAATCAAGTCAAAAAATGCACTCAGTCTTCTATGTATCATGCATCAAAAAGTAATTGGGAAATCAAATTATTGCTCAAAGTCAATTATCTAACATGTTTTCTAATGGAAAAGTGAAAATTCAGCCATATGCAATTTTAGACAAAGATTTGTTAAGTGGCATAGTAGGACGGTAACTGAGGTTCTTGTGCAATGGACAAATCTACCCATCGAAGACACCACATGGAAGCCCTATCAAGCGTTGTAGGAGAAATTTCCAAAATTTATCTCTAAAAAACTTTGAAGGAAATGTTGATTTTAAGGGCGGGGGAATAACATGATCTCTTACCTATTTCTTAACTTTCCTTTTATACTACTTCTATTTATCACTTCTTTCTTTTTCTATTATTTCTATTTAGGTAGAATGCATCCATAATGGAATGTTGTGCGTTGTTTTTCCTTTATTGTTATTTTATTTTTTATTGGTAAGAAGGTTATATAATTGTAACTCTATGGGCTATTTTCAATCAAGGAAGAAATAATATCTACCTCAAGGTTTTAGAGGTCTGATCCCCTCGTAGAGACCACTACTTCTCCCTCTTTTTATTTTCAGTTCTTTATTTATTTGCTATTGATAGGACAAGGGTGTTCTATCACATCATCATTATTAGTATTACTAAATTGAATTGTAAAAGCATGAATGTTTATGTTGTTTGGTGGGGGCCCTGCGGTGCAAGCATGGGGCGTTTCAGCTACTAAGCAATTGGGCTGATGGACCTACTTATACAAAACTTGTAAGAAATAGCTACACTTACAAATTCAACATCACTGACCAGGAGGGAACTCTTTGGTGGCATGCTCATGTATCATGGCTCCAAGAAATTATCTACGAAGCACTCATCATCCATCCGGGACTTGGAAGAAAATTTCTAGTAACAATAAATAATAAAACCACAATCATAATATATGAATCAGACCTTCTCCAGGTGAGATGGTTATGACATGGTCTCTCCAAGGGAAAGGACAGGTTTTCAAGTTCCCTGGGTGGCATCCCCAAATGATTGGGTTGATGCTTGCCCCTCCCTGCTAGTGGTAGTGCGGGTTTGCCCTATGTGGCAGCAGGCCCAAGTGGTTTTACCCACAAAAAAACAAAACCAAACAAAACCAAAAACTGACATATGATTGCAATTTAATGGTTTAGCATAGAAATCCAAAAGATTTCAATCCATTGGGTCTTATATAAGTTTTGCAACCTAAGTTGTAGACGTCAATATATTCCATCCCACTTATTTATGGTGTATATTTAATTAAGAGGGACGTGAATATGTATATATATATATATATATATATATATATATATATATATATATATATATATATATA
>JAOXJP010238556.1:0-38062 GCA_025762735.1 Platanus orientalis | reverse complement strand
CCCCCCACACTTATCTATTTTGCACTGATGTGTCAGCCCCTGACTTCATTCACACATGTTCATTCATGGATTGTTCGTACCTAATTCTTTGGGCCATTCAAAAGGAGTAATAATAATAATAATAGAGTCCATAATTTTTTTCCGAACTGAAAAACTACTCTATGAGTTCAACTTTGCCTTCTTATGCCTTATGCCTTATTCCTAAATCCACTGTTGCTACTTCATTTCATGAATATAGGCCCATTGCTTTATGTAACATGCTGTATAAATTCATTACAAAGATCATTTCTAACCATCTATAGCAGGTAACAAGGTTGCTAATTAACCAAAATCAATCAGTCTTTATAAAAGGTCGTTCTCTACAGGACATCTTAATGTGCCATAAAAGTGGTTCAAGGCTTTGAACGAAAAATCATAGACCAGCTGGTCTATTCAAGACTAATTTGAAGAAAGCATATGATTCAGTATCTTAGAGATTTATTGAGGATACAATGATGAAGACGGGGTTCCCTGTGCAATTAAGAGAGTGGAGTATGGATGAGGAAGTGTATAATGACTCCAAAATTTTCTTTTTTTCATAAATGGATCTCCTATTATATTTCCACAGCATTAGAGGCATAAGGCAAGGTGACCTAATGTCTCCCTACATATTCACTCTGAACATGGAAGTTTTATCATGCTTGATTAATAAAAAAGTGGAGGAGGACCGATTATCTGTTAGTCCAAAATGCAAGGAACTAAGTATTAGTCGCTTGATATTTTGTAGATGATTTAATGATATTTTGTAAATCAAATGTTCAATCAATTCAAGCGGAGAAGAAAGCACTAATTGAATATGCATAAATGTCTGAATTGAATGTGAATACTATGAAGTCCACCCAAAAATTTGTTGGAGGAAAAAATGGTGTTGGGGAGGATCACAAGATTTCAATTTGGTTCACTACCGGTAAAATACTTAGGGGTCCCATTGATTGTAAGCAAACTTAATCACCGTGAATGCAGCCCAATTGTAGGCAACGTAGGAAAGAAACTCAAAAGTTGGAAAGTCAAGCCATTATCATATGCAGGGAAATCAAAATTGATCAAATTTGTCATCTAAGGAAATTACATATACTGGTCAGGGAAATTTGGTACTCCAAGCAAGACTGCAAAGATGATAGATCAATTTTTGCTAAATTCCTGTTGTCCGGACCTGAATTATGGAACAAAATGCATCCTCTAAACAGGGCAAAAGTATGTCTACCAAAAGATGAAGAGGAATTGGAGATTTGAAGAGTGAAAGAAATGAACGATACAAGAATCATCAAGCAAATATGGTTTATTGCACATAAGAAAGATAGCCTCCGAATAAAATGGATACATAGCAGATATTCAAAGAAGGAAACCATTACATTGTTAAAAAAAGAGATGACTGCTCTTGGGTTTGGAGAAAACTTATGAAGCTAAGGATGATTATTGAGCCATACATTAAAAGTATCATCAGTTATGGTTAGATAGATGGCATCTGACTGGAACTTTGATTAGAAGTTTTGGAGAGAGGATTCGATATGATACAATACTTGAAAGAGAAGCATATGTGGCATCCATACTTCACCAAGTAATTGGTACATGGGTGGATCAGATCTCCTTCTCTAATGGAAGCTGGGCAGTTCTAGATTCAATTGATAAAATGCATCATAGAGGAAGACAAAATCATTTGGACAATTACCTCTATGGGAACTTTACTATATATAAAATCAGCACGAGAAAAATTAGGAGAATAACATGCAAAAGTTAATAGATGAAAGCTGCTTTGGCCCTACCCCACTTTGAGATTGTTTCAACCCAAACACAGTTGATTGGTACAAATTTGGTCCCCTAGTTTTTCCCAACAAAAGATTTTTCTTTAACCAAAGCGACCGATTGGCTCATACTAAACCTGTACCGGTATATTACCCGCACAAAAAAATAAAAATAAAAATAAAAATAAAAATAAAATAATCTGCACCGGCAGGGGGAGGGCTGCCAGTTCTTCCAATTTAAACCGCCCAGCCTGTTGTCTTTCACTCTACGCTAATTAAAAGACAAGAAGAACTTGTAGAAGCACTAGGGAAATCCTTAATGCGTCAATCATGAAGCAAGAACTTAGAACCATCATCGCGGGGGTTCTTTGAAACCTCCCTTACCCATCATATTTGTCAAAGCACTCTTTTTTATGAGCATCAGGGGGGGTTTATGCGACAAGCCCAGTAGACAGTGAGAGATGCAAACCAAACTTTCGAACAATGAAACGTTTTTTTAGATTTGTTAATGACCCAATGACACTTTCGTAAAACCTTAAAGTTTACAGAATCCGAGGGAGAGATTCACAATAGTACAGCAGTGGCTTGGATGCATTGATGAATATGTGTAAGGAAGAATGACATGCATTCAGATTTATTCCACATTACATCCAGGATCGTCGGTCTTGGGAGATCCGGGCGAATTGCTTCGGCGAGAAAACTGTTCGATGAAATGCCGCAGAGGGATTCCGTTGCTTGGAATGCGATGCTTACTTGTTATTCCCAATCGGGTCTTTCTCAAGAAGCTCTCTCTCTATTGTCCAACATGAGGGTTGCCCACATGAAACCCGATAATTTCTCTTTCACTGCTGCTTTGAGTGCATCAGCAGATGCAGGGGAGCTCCACAATGGAAGGAAAATTCACGCACTAGTCATTAGTTATGGGTACCAATCTTATTTGCCCGTCTGCAATTCGCTTGTAGACATGTATGGGAAATGCTATAGTCCATGTTGTGCAAGTAGAGTATTTGAAGAGATGAACCAGAGGAATGAGGTGTCGTGGTGCTCTGTCTTATTTGCTTATGTGAAAGCCGGTCATTTCAATGGTGCCTGTCAAGTTTTTGATAATATGCCCAATCGGGGAGAAATTGCACGGAATATACTTATTGCTGGCTATGCTCGATGTGGGGAAATTGAATTGTGTATGAATTTGTTCAGAAAGATGAAAGGGACTGCTTGTAGGCCTGACCTGTGGACATTCACTGGCCTTATGAATGCTTGTGCTGAATTACCAGAACCTTGCTATGGGCGTATGATGCATGGGCATATCATTAAAAGCGGTTGGGGCTCTGCAGTGGAGACTAACAACTCAATTATAAGCTTTTACGCTAAACTAAGCTGCCTGGAAGATGCTGTTAAGGTGTTCGAGTTGACCAGGACTCGAACACAGGTTTCGTGGAATGCCATGATCAATGCCTTCATGAAAGTTGGTGACATTCATAAAGCTCTTATAATTTTTCAGCAATTACCTGAGAAGAATATTGTTTCATGGACGGCTATGATCACAGGGTATGCAAGGAATGGGCATGGAAAAGAGGCCCTTAGCTTCTTCATTGACATGATGAGGAGCCATATCCGACCTGACGATTTTACATTCGGCACAATCCTTCATGGATGTTCTAACTTGGCAGTTCTAGGCTCTGGTAGGATGGTCCATGGTTGTGTAATTCGCCATGGTTTTCATTCTTTCGTCTATGTGAGCAATAGCTTAGTTAACATGTATGCCAAGTGCGGAGATTTAGATGGATCATGCCAAGTGTTCAATGATATATTCAACAAGGATTTGGTCTCTTGGAATGCAATGTTGTTTGGATTTGGGCTACATGGGCAAGCTATTGAAGCTTTAAGAGTGTTCGAAGACATGGTGGGATCTAATATAAAGCCGGATAAGATAACCTTCATTGGGTTGCTGATGGCTTGTAGCCACTCGGGACTAATAGAGCGAGGACAAGTACTTTTTGAATCAATGGCGTCACTTTACGGACTTGCTCATGAGGCAGATCACATAGCATGCATGGTGAACATGCTTGGCCGGGGTGGTTACTTGAAAGAAGCGAGAGAGTTGGTTGAGAAGTATTCGAGGTCCGAATTAATTACTACTAACTCATGTGAAGCTCTGCTCGGTGCCTGTGCTGCACATGGGGATGTATCGCTTGGGGCAAAGGTGGGGAAGGAGTTGATGATGCTCGAACCTTGTAAAGATGTGGGCTATGTGCTGTTATCAAATTTGTATTGTGCAAGTGGACAGTGGAAGGAAGCGGAAAAGGTGAGGAAAGCAATGTTGGAGCAAGGGGTGAAGAAGATGCCTGGTTGTAGTTGGATTGAACTGAGAAACAGAGTTATGGTCTTTGTAGCTGGGAAACATTCACATCCTCTCATGGAAGAAATGTATAAGTTATTAAACTCTCTAGAATCTGAAATGAGAAATCCAAGTTTGATCTCCTTTGAAAAATTATAAAGCTTTCATGTTTAAAAAATGAATTTAGTTTGTTATAATTTTTGAAATGTCTTGGCGTCGATACACTTAAAAATCTGGGCCAGAGGGGATTCACATGTCATTCCTATGGTCAATTGACCTACTGTCACATACTTTCCATTTAATTCCCTTTTTTTTAATAGCTCCCTATCTTTAATATACTTTTCCATCCATTTCCTTTAGCTAGATTTTGAATATTAATTAATATTCAGGAAAAGCCCTCTTCAGTTTCCTAAATCTAAGTAGGTGGTGGTTCGTTTAATTTGAACATAACACCACTATACAAATTGGATTTTGTCCTATCATAAAGTTTTCCTTGGTCTGAACAGAAGTTATAATTTTATATTATTTTATCTAACAAAAATTTGTGAATGAGTGTCTATTTTTGCCAATGCAGTTGTGCAAAACACTATTGATATGAAAATTGACACTAAGACCGCGTTGTTACGACCATATTTATCTCTCTATCAAAATCGTGCTACACTTTGACCATCATCGAGCCAAGGTTAGTCTTTCAGCCATTTGAGTCATTCATTTAACCAGTCGACATGTCTCATATGCACTGACGAGGATACTGCTAGTTCAAAGCACTGTCACGCCAAGACCTACTAAACTGACCCACGAATGTCTTCCTTGCATCCCCTGATGCTCGACCCACTCATAGGGCTCCTATATCATTGTCGCTCATGCGTGCAACTAGTCAGCCACTTTGATGTCCATGTCGTGCCATTGAAGTGCATCTCAAACGACCCCCGAGTCCTCCATGCTCCGCCTATAGTACTGAAGGCCCAGCATGCCTATAGCACATCATTGAGCTCCGCTCAACACATTAAGCTCACTGAAGGCCATGACACTTTGCCCATCACATCATGCATTTTCACGCAAAACATCGCCTTGAGTCTTTCCATGCCACCATTGTAGTTGTCCAAAGCCAAGTCAGGATTTTGTCCACCACAAAGACAAGGCACACTTAAGCACCAAGGTAACGAGATAGCCCACTCAGCTCCCTACATGCCACCACTATCGCATACCGCATGCTAGTAACGCACACATAGTAAATCCTTCGTCCTTAAACTAATGAGCAGTGCCGCCACACTGAGCTCCTAAGCACTGTCCTATAAGGGAACCTAACCCCCATGGGAACTCAAGGTAGCACTTTTGTGCATGCTAAGAGCCGCCTCTAACCCATGTTGGGGAGTGCTTCACAGTTTAAGTTTATGTAGGCTAGGAGTATGTCCTTAGGTATGCACACTGTCTGTCATGCCAAGCCATGCCCTAACATGCTTTCTATCCATGTCAAGGGCTAGGGTGCCTTAGAGCACCCACCCCTCCTCAAGGTAGCTCTTAAACCTTTTGAGGATTTCCAGAAGGGAATATCCCTGAGTATAGAAAACCATATTGTACTTATTTACAAAAATGCCACCATGCCACATGTTAGGCCACCCATGCCACTGCACTTGCCTTGACATGTCTGTGACATCTTCCTCCACTTATCTAGTTGACGCCTTCGTCAACACACCCACAACAAGTGCTAACTTCGACTTGTATACCTTTCTCCTGCCTCGACCACTATCAATCAATGCCCAGTACCATACTGAACTTGGCTAGGATCCTCTGTACACCGCCTACTCCACGACCTACCACGGTCTTCAAGACATTCCACATGCCACTCTACGTAGACATCTTCCTCCACTTATCTAGTTGATGCGCTCATCAACACACCTACAACAAGTGCTAACTTCGGCTTGCATACCTCTCTCCTGCCTCGACCACTATTGATCAACGCCTAGTACCATACTGAACTTGGCTAGGATCCTCTATACACTGCCTACTCCATGACCTACCACGGTCTTCAAGACATTCTACATGGCACTCTACGTAGTCCATCGCACAAAAACACACAAATGTACACAGTTCATTGTGTACATGCACACTCTGTTATGCACCAATGTCTAACTCTATGCAGTCTATCACAAAAAAAATCCACAATGTACATTGTCCATCATGTATGTGCATGGTCTGTTGTGCACCAATGTCCACTAAATCTTAGCGACTTCAGATACGCTCAGCCAATGAACAAACTTAGCCCAAGCTCTACTTTGCCCTAGATATCAACTCAAATTCACTTTATCCCCAAGGCACAATCCTCCTACCATTGCGCGCACCTTGCGCCCAAATGCTCAACTTTCCTAAACCAAGTTATGACTTTGTCTGTCAAGCCACGGGTCTCTCCCCTTGAGATCCCTTACCCATGCACCTCACAAGGTGTGGCTCGCAAGCGAACTGCAGTCCGTCACGCATGGTCTTCCCTTCCACTGAAATTTAACCAATGTGAACTCATCTTCCCTTGACTTGTCCACCCCAAACTGCCCTTGATTTTGACTCATGGGCTTTCGTGTAGTCCCATTCCTACTACGGCCCCTTGCAAGTCCAACCAAGTTGCATCCATCATGGCAACAACCTTACCACATTGTTCAAAACCGTCTTTACACTATTCATCGTGCAATGCCTCCTTTGAGGACTTCCACTCACCTTTGCATTTGTCAATGTAAAAATCAACCCACACTAACCTGCATCCCATCCATAGGTCTTCAGACCTTTCTATATCATGGGGACTCAGTCCGTCGAGTTCCCTTCACTATGACTAAAACCCCTTCTCTGGTGCTCGAAGCCAACTTATGTCCACCTCTGTAGACTATGTCAATGTAGCCATCAACCCACACTAACATTCACCAATAAGCTCATGGGTACACCAACCCTTCTTATGTTGTAACTCAGTCCGTCGAGTCTAATGCGTGGCCAACATCCTTTACCTGATGCTCGCAACCAGCTGTGCCAAGTCACCTTGGTCTTCTATACCTCGTCTATGAGGTTCCACCTGATTCTGCTCTGATAATGTTTTTCACCTTGTGTGGCATACTGACTCTCATCTGTATGAACCTTGACATTCAACCGACCAAGATAATAAAGCTCGCATCTGAACGTTGTCCACACTAATACCTTGAACAAACGACCTCAGTCATGGCACACCTGCACTTGTCATCGCTTCCTCTGCACACACTGACTTAAGTGCTCCCTCATTTAAACTTGTAACCATACCTTAGTCTCCCTGAACAACATTGCTGTCCAATTCAACCATTCTCTTGTGTTGCCTCTCTAGTACCTTGACACCCTGTGTCTTCACCCTGAGAAGGCATCCATTGTTGTTACCACTTTGCCTTCAATCCGTTGAAGGTCTTCCTTAGCTTACCACAAGCTATTCTCAAATCACTATACAACGCTAGTACCTTGGTTTTCCTCACCTTCACCCTGAGTAAGCACTGTCCATTTATTTATTGTCTATCACCTGTGTTGCCCTAGTACCTCAGCACCCTGCCTTCACCATGAGCCAACATTTCGTCTTTGTCAATGCATTGCTCCAATACCTCGGCATTCATTGCCTTTACCCCAAGCCAACACTTAGTCCTTGTTAATGTGTCACTCTAGTATCTCAGCATCCATTGCCTTCACCCTAAGAGCACTATCCATTTAGATTCTTAAAACTATATCACTATCTCACTCTAGTACCTGAGCACACCAGCCTTCACCTTAAGCAGACTAATCATTCATATCATTGTCTCGCTCTAGTACTTAGGCACACTTGCCTTCACCTTGAGCAGACTAACCATCTCTGTTTTCATTCCTATCTCGCTTTAGTACCTAAGCACATCGGCCTTCACCCAGAGCAAACTAACCATATCGGTCCTCATACCTATGTCCATGTCTCACTCTAGTACCTGAGCACACTTGCCTTCACCTTAAGCAGACCTTGAAACTCTGTTTGGTGCCACTTTAGTACCTGAGCATACATGTGCCTTCACCTAAAGTGACCATCCATTTAGATTCTCAAACTGGTTTGCCACCATCAAGCCATGCCTTGGCACCATCGTGTCTTTCCCTTTTGTGCTACCGCGCACATGATCTCTAGTCATCCTAACATACTCAACACCACATGATAACCCAATCCGTCGAAACTACATGGCACACATGCCATTCAACATCACCCATTGACATGCCTTTGAGCTGCTCCCCCAAGCCATCAAGATTGTTCTCTATAAGCTCATCTTTGAAAATAACTCATTGTCTCAGTATCGTCCGTCGCACCAAAGCTCTCGATACCCAATTATATCAGAGGTAATCATTCTGTCGAATACCTCACTCTGATACCAACATATTGGAGGCCATCCCACTAGCATTAACTGTAGCTTTGATACCAACTATATCGGAGGCAATCTCATCCACATCAGCTCTAATACCAACAGTCATAGCCAGATTTACCTCTCTGTCAAAACTATGCGGCACCTCGACCATCACCGAACCAAGGTTAACCTTTTAGCCATTTGAGTCCTTCTTCTGACCCGTCGACATGCCCTATATGCACTGACAAGGATACTTCTCGCCCAGAGCACCGTCAGGCTAAGACCTACTTGACTGGCCCACGAATGTCTTCCTTGTATCCCTTGATGCTCAACCCACTCGTAGGGTTCCCATATCATCACCGTTCATGTGTGCGACTAGTAAGACACTTTGGCACCCGTGCCGTACCATTGAATCACATCTCAAACGACCCCAAAGTCCTCCACGCTCTGCCTATAGTACTGAAGGCCCAGCATGTCTATAGCACATCATTGAGTCCCGCTTAACACATTAAGTCCATCGAAGGCCATGACACTTTACCCACGCACCATGCCTTTTCACGCAAGACATTGCCCTGAGTCTTGCCATGCCACTATTGTGGTAGTCTAAGCCCAAGCCTGGGTTTTGTCTAACACAAGGACAAGGCATACCTAAGCACCAAGGTAATGGGATAACCCACTCAGCTCCCCAAGTGCCACCACTGTTGCATACTGCATGCTAGTAGCGCACACATAGTAAAGCCTTCGTCCTCAGACGAATGCACAGTGTCGCCACACTGGGTTCCCAAGCACTGACCCATGAGGGAACCCTACCCCCATGGGAACTCAAGGCAGCACCTCTGTGCATGCCAAGAGCCACCCTTAACCCACGTTAGGGAGTGATTTACAGTTTAAGCTCGTGCGGGTTAGGAGCATGTTCTTAGCCATGCACACTGTCCATCGTGCCAAGCCATACCCTGACATGCTTCTTTCCCATATTTAGGGCTAGGGTGCCTCAGAGCACCCACCCCTCCTCAAGGTAGCTCTAAAGTCTTTTGGGAATTGCCAGAAGGGAACATCTCCGGATACAGAAAATCATACTATACGTATTTACAAAAAATCCACCATGCCACATGTTAGGCCGCTCGTGCCACTGCACTTGCTTGCCACCACACTTGCCTCAACATGACCATGACAGCGCGGCTACTACTTGGAAGACACCAAGGCCTTCTAGGGATGATACTGAGGCAGGTCAGAAAGGGTAACCCCTCTAATGGGGTGAGTTTGCTATGGTTTAATAGGACTTCTTTGGGTTTCATTTGGTAGACCATGTTTGGTTCGGGCTGAGTTCTGGTTGAAGCAAAGCATGGCCTTAATTAAAAGATCTTGAATGTCTTTAACCCATAACTTTATTCCTTTCATTTTTGTGTATTCTGATTATGAATCCTTCCTAATCGGATGGATTAAATGATTACAAGTGTGTAGTGATTCAGCATGCACCAAATTTTGCACTTTGAGCAGTCAACCAGTGGCTCATAACCTAAGCAAATCATGCTTCCTTAAAAGTGTTGGGTTCTTGGTTAGCTTGTTTGCTATTCTCCAGTAGGTTTGGAAAGACAGAACGAACTTGGTAAAAGTCTCTGGCAGTTGATACCACAAGCCTAAATTCAGTAGATTCTAAAAGGGGTTGTCAAGTTCTATTGTTAGTGTCTCACTGGCTTATAAGTAAGTGGATGCCTGTATTTATAAGGATGATCAGCTTGCAAACATACCCATTTGCAAATAACTGCATGTGGTGTATCATATACCACAAAAACTAACGTGGACTAGTTTAACCTAACCATATTCAATTCTATTTTGAGAACGAATGCTTTAACTGTGGTAAAATCTTTCTTGCAGTTGCAGGCTATCTCAAGAATCTCTAAAAGATAAAACCATCTCTCCATGTTAAATTGGTCCAGACTGATCTCCCTCCTACATATGGTCCCCGCCTATAAATTATTACTTAAAAAGTTAATTTTGATGGAACATCCTCGAAGAGGGAAGTAGGCGTAGGCATTATTATTGGTAATGAAAAAGGGAATGAGGTTAGTCTTCTTTCCTGCTGTTGCCGAATGTCAAGCTGCCCCACCTAGGTCTTAAAGTTGCAAAAGCCTTGGGAGCAAAGAAAATTGTTTCTAAAAGGAGACACCTTCTCCATCATTAACTGCTGAAGCAACATGCAGCCTCTAAGTTCTTGGGAGATTAAACATTATATTAAAGGCTGTCATGCAAATTTAATGAAATCTCTTGTAGACGTGTGGGCATGTTAATTTTGGGAGGAAATGTTTTGTGACTAAAATTGGTGTGTTTTAGAATTTGGTGCCTCTTTTTGGGCATATATTCTTTGAATTGAACACTTTTTTGTGCTTTTATTCTTGCAGACCTCACGCATCAGACTATGGTGTGGTCATACAATGGTCACACAAATTTTATTCACAGAATATTTGCTAGTGCTAAATTTGATGCTCATTTACTAGCAAGCTTTGGTTCTGCTCAGGCCAAAACGGTCACTTGGGTTTCCTCTCCTCCTAGTTGGTTGGCAGGCGGAAGCTGTACATGTAACAAGGTATTTTTTTGTGTGGTATGTGTGTGAAGAAAAGAACCGCCTTTAGACAGTGAGAATGTAAGCAACATCACCTCTCCTCTAAGAATTCGACCTAGGTTTTCGAAGGGAAGATAAACGCCACAGCCACCCAAGCACGGGGGTGTTAGCAATTGAAACACCCGAGTGTGACACTTTAATTTGCATAAACATTATGTCTCTAGGCCAGAGGGAGAAAGTTTGTACCCATAATCACCATATGTATGTCTCCAAACACCTTTTATTTATTTATTTGGTAGAACCACTTGAACCCACAAACAACTGCTTCATAAAGCAAGACTTGCACAATGGGAGGCATAAGAAATCAATGGGATCGGTTTATGCACGCTTCCCTTAACAAACGCTCGTCACTGCTCTTCGTCAGGGATGGACACATCAGTGTTGAAAAGTGATTTTCACTTTTTTGGGAAGTGCATATTCACTTTTCGGAGCTGATGTACCCACAAAAACAGTGGTTAGCATTCGTTAAGGTGAGCATTTTTTATCCATTCACGAAATCAATAGACCTTTAACAGCATAACGCCGCCCAAGGATTCAAGTATGGGTGCCAATGAACTGAGCTAAGCTAGGCTGAGCTTTGTCTTTTTGTGACTAGCGTGCCAAGCTAAAAGCTTGCCTGAGCTACCCAAAAATCATTATTTTGAAGAAGACAAAAAAAACCCCGATAACTTGATGGTCGACTTAGCTTAATTTATTGTGTTTGAAAATTGTTATTATCACACAATATATATTATTTAATGTTATAGAACTCTTAATCATGTCAAGCTTTTAACGAACTAAGCCTAATGAAAATCAGTTCAAGTTCACTTAGGAAACGAGATTAAGTCAAGGCTCAAGCTCAGCTCTGTAAATTTAAAACAAGTTCAGCCCCGACTCATCAAGCCAAGCCAATCTAGCTCAGCTCACTGACAAACCTATGTCCTGAGAAGGTGATGGCTGTGGAGATATTTTAATTAGAGCATTAAATAATTTTAATTAGAGCATTCTCAAAATAGACAATTATTATTATTACATCTAAAAGGAATTCTCAAGAGACTAGGTGTAAGTATAAAAGGGGAGGGGCTGTAAGGAATTAGTGAGAATTTCGGGGACTCTTCTCTCCTAATTTGTTGGATTTCGTTCCCGCTAGGCGGTTTCCCTCGCCTGCTTCTTGGGTTTTTGCTGCTGCTCTCTTCCCTGTCTGACATCGTTATCATTTCAAGATTTCGTTTTTATGAACAAGTAAGTCTGCTTCTGTGCTCCTCTTCTGCATTTTTTTTTTTGCTTCTTGTTGCAGTAGCTGCTCTCGTTCTGCCACTATTAGGTTTTGTTTCACCCCCCCCCCCCGGTTTTTAGGGCTTTAAGTTCTTGGAATATGTATAGCTTTTGTAATAGATTTCATTACATGGGGAAGTATTTGAATGTGTAGATTTTCTCGTTTTTTTTTCTTCCAGTTCTAGGGTTGATTTTGCAAGGATTTGTGTAGTTTCATTGGATGGGACTGTTGTCGTTGTGTCTGTAGTTATATTTTTGTCGAATTCGGCTTCTGGGTCTGTTGAGAATCTAGGGTTTGAATTTTTATTTTTTTATTTTTTATATTTTAATTTTATCTGGACTGAACTAGGGTTTTTGTGCTTCATTTTCGTGCCTGGTTTGAAAGTTTTGCTGGTTAGGTATGGATTTTTATTTTTTATTTTTTTAAGAAGATGGTACTAAATTCTACATGCAGTTGATTTAGACGTCTGTTTTTGGTTTCTGAAGTTGTTTGTTGTCGTTCTCTTAGAGTCTTACTGTTGAAATTTGAATTTCAAGTTGATGCTTGCACAGTGGAGCTGATGTGGAAGTTTGTGCTTGTTTGAACGGATTTTGTCATGGTTGCTGCATGTCGTTCTATGCCTTTTTTTTTTTTTTAATTTTTTAGAATGAATTCTTCTGAGGGGTTACGATATTATTTCGTGTTGCAGGTTTATCCTTCGGTTTCGTGATTTGGGTTGTTTCCGACCTTGGCAGGCAGGGCTGCTTGGGAAGTTTTGGTAATTTCTTCTCATTTTTGTAGAGGACTTCGGCTTTGTGTCTCATTTGCTTTCTGGATTTTTTTTAATGATTAGGAAAATATAATGTTTTGATATGCTGGGTGAATTCTTATTTCTTTGTTTATTCATTTTTGTGGCTTTTGTGGATGCTGACTTTAAATTTTGGGTTATTGGGTTTATATCCGCAGAGAACTTGGCAGTCATCCAAACAAAAGGGGGGGGAAACGGTCTAGTCAAGCAATGTATTGCACTTTTCCATGTGTTTGTTCATCAAATCAAGCATGAAGTAGAAAAGTTTGGAATCTGAGCAGGGTTTTAATTAGTCTAGGTCAACTATGGAGTGCAACAAAGAAGAGGCCATCAGAGCCAAGGAAATTGCTGAGAAGAAGATGCAAAGCAAGGATTTTGTGGGAGCTCGTAAGATTGCCCTCAAAGCACAACAACTGTATCCGGGTCTGGAGAGCATCTCCCAGATGCTCACTGTATGTGATGTGCACTGTTGTGCTGATAATAAATTGTATGGTTCCGAGATGAACTGGTATGGTATCCTTCAAATTGAGCAAACTGCGGATGAAGCATCAATAAAAAAGCAATTCCGGAGGCTTGCTCTCTTACTTCATCCGGATAAGAACAAGTTTGCTGGAGCAGAAGCTGCCTTTAAGTTGATTGGGGAAGCGCAAAGGATACTTTCAGACCAGCAAAAACGGGCTCTATTTGACATGAAATATAAACACACTCTGAGAAACAGCACACCAACGCAGCCATCACAACAGGTGAATAGGACTTCTTATGTCAGGAAACAACCTGGGGTTCAAAACAGTGCTGTGAATATTGGTTTGAACCTGCACCAGCAACAGCAGAAGCAGACCCGGCCAGGTTTAAATCCCCACCAGCAACAGCAGAAGCAGACCCAACCAGGTTTGAACCCCTACCAGCAACAGCAGAAGCAGGCCCAACCAGGCTTGAATCCCTACCAGCAACAGCAGCAGCAGGCCCAACCAGGCTTGAACCCCTACCAACAACAGCAGAAGCAGGCCCAACCAGGCTTTACCAACGGCCAACAGACTTTCTGGACTCTCTGCCCTTATTGTGGTATAAGATACCAGTATTACAGAAACATTTTGAACAGAAATGTGCTTTGTCCAAGATGCACGCAGCCTTTTTTTGCCTATGAATTAAATGCTCAAGGTGTGTATATGGGAGCCAAATTTAGTAGGCCTGATGACAATGACTTCTCGAGCCCTTCAAAAAGATCAAGAGGAAATGGATCATTCAGTGCTGTGGAACCATCTTCAAAAGGAGAGATACCTAAAACCGATAAGTCATCTGGTTTTGCTTCTGCTTACGAAAAAGCTATGAAAAAGGAGTCCCCACTCGGCGAAAGCTTACCAAATGGAAACTATAAAAATGAAAAATGCAAAGAAAATGGAAAAGTAGCAGGGGTGGTGGATGGTGATGAGGAACGGGACAAAGTTGAGTTCTTTGAGTGTCCGGATCCAGATTTCAGCAACTTCGACAAGGATAGAAAAGAAGAATGTTTTGCAGTTGAGCAGATCTGGGCTATTTATGATACTGTAGATGGCATGCCTAGGTTCTATGCTCGGATCAGGAAAGTTTTTTCACCTGGATTCAAGTTACGTATCACTTGGCTAGAGGCTGATCCAGATGACCACGATGAGATTAACTGGACCAAGGAGGACTTGCCTGTTGCTTGTGGTAAGTTTAAACATGGATTAACTGAAGACACTGAAGATCTTCCCATGTTTTCTCATTTGACTTGCTGGAAGAAAGGCATCGGTAGGGCTTCTTACAAGATATATCCTATGAAGGGAGAAACTTGGGCACTCTTCAAGAACTGGGATATTAAATGGAACTCCAATCCAGACAACCATAGAAAATATGAGTTTGAATTTGTGGAAGTCCTTTCAGAATTTGCTGAGAATGGCATTTGCGTCACGTATTTGCATAAGGTGAAAGGGTTCGTTAGCCTATTTAGTCAGATCACAAAGAAGGGAAAGGATTCGTTTCAAATACCACCCAATGAATTATTCAGATTTTCCCACAGGGTTCCTTCTTTTAGAATGACCGGTAGGGAAAGAGAAGATGTTCCCGAAGGGTCTTTTGAACTTGATCCTGCTGCTCTGCCTACTAACCTCAAAGAGTTTGCTCAATTTGAAGATGTGAAGATTGACAAGATTGATGTCAAAAACAAGGGTTCATGTTCAAATTCTCCGACAGAGAATGTGATACCCATGGCAGGGTCCGGAAGGCCCAATATGCAGACGAATAGCATGGATCTAGATGAAAAAAATGACGCGGAAAGAGGAAAAGAAGATATCAGTTCAGACAGCGTCGCCAAAGATCCTAGTTCCTCTTCAGTATTGTCTCAAGAACCTGACAAAATGTCTGAAACAGAACTTTTTGACTTCGAAGCACAAAGATCCTATGAGAAGTTTCAGCGTGGTCAGATCTGGGCTATGTATAGTGATGTGGATGGTATGCCTAAGTACTATGCCCAAATAAGGTCAATTACATCTCCCCCAGATTTCAAGTTGTACATATCATGGCTTGAAGCCTGCTCACCGCCAAAGGACAGGATTCAGTGGCTTGACAAGAATATGCCTGTTGGCTGTGGGTCCTTTAAGCTTGCAAATTCTAATGATAATTTTGATGCATGTAGCTTTTCTCATCAGTTAAAAGCTAAACACACTGGAAAAAACAGATATGGAATCAATCCAAGCAAAGGTGAGGTTTGGGCGTTGTATAAAAACTGGAATGCTAAATGGACTTGCTCTGACCTGCCTAACTGCAAATATGACATAGTGGAAGTCGTTGAGGACAATAGTTCGGGAATGAAAGTCCAGGTCTTGGTAAGGCTGGATGGTTATAAGTCGGTCTTCAAGGCCAAAAAGGAAGGAAGATCTGCAGTCACTATGGAGATACCGCGGATGGAATTGGTTAGATTCTCTCATCAGATTCCTGCCTTCTGTCTGACAGATGAGAGAGATGGCAGCTTGAGAGGCTGCTGGGTTCTCGATCCTTCATCGTTGCCACCTCCTTAACTTTGTTTATATTGAAGTGCGGGATGATCAGTTTTTTCCCTTCCAGTGTACTCAACGTGGTTTCACAATGCCTCCGTAGCCTGGAGCTTTGTGCTGCCTACGTTGGTCCTTGTGAAAAATAAGGATTTGGGGAGAACTTTCACAAAGGCCACTTTTGTTTTCACATTTTTGGACCCAGTAGCTAATACCACCAGGTCAACCCATCTCGTATCACTGTGCAAAGAGAGCTTACCTATGTTCATAATGAAGCGTGCATAATGTAGCTGCTTCTGTAAGCATGGGTTGATTCAACCATGAACGGTTTGTTCAGTTCGGAGGAATCAATGAGGAGATGGCTGTGCCGATTTTGTTATGAATCTCCTCGTCTTTCCTGTTTTTGAGAATCCAGGTTAAGCATGCAGCTAGGCATCGTAGGTGATTAGCAGTGGAATCATTTATTTGGCCAACTCAGACACGGTGTAGTCATGTTCGGTCTCCATTACTTTGAACCTCTCTAAATGTTTATGAGGCATCTTCTGTAATCTCCTTTATTTCAATAGTTTCTTTTTTACTTTAGGTAGGTTTCTACTGTGGAAGCAAATGCAGACATGCTTAGTTTCACTTTTCAGTTAACTACAGTGATCCAATCTCCAGAAAGTTACTCTAATGTGGGGCATGTGTTTTTCCTTTGCCTGATTGGCTAGCATGAGCTCATGGAATGAAGTCCTCTGATGTTTATTCAAATTTGTAGGCTCAATCTCTCTGTCATGACTTCCCCATTTGTTCCCTTTGATTGATATACGCCTCCCCATATTCATTTCATGCCCTCCCGTCCAGCCAATTGCCTTGAGGGATGGTAAGCATTCTGCCTTGTAGGGTAGGACGAATTAACTGCATATATCAGGCTTTTCTCTTCTTTTTGCTGCGGAAATTTGGAGATGAAAGTGCTTTCTCTAACTTCTTATAGCAATGCTTGCATTTCCCCGCCTTCCTTCGCAGTTGCTATTCTTTAGGGGTGTTTAGTAAATACACGAGGACATTTGGATTGAGTTTTGGTAATCATGCAATCTTACCATGACATCCCCAGATACTCTGCATTTGCTGGCTTAAGGGTTTTCTGGCCTTAGCGATCCTCAATTTGTTAAGCATTTCTTTGTGAGTCCTAATTACTGTGTGATGCTGCATAGGTCCTGAGTTTGAAACTTACCCCCTTGGGGTCACTTACCTGGGCGTAAAAAAAAACCCAATTTACCCAATTTACCCGGTGCGTAGGAGAGGCAGGAAGGCCATGAGCCACGAGGATTAGTCAGGTGTTCTAAGAGGCCTGGATACCTCGGTATTAAAAAAAAATCTATGGAAATTTGTTATTTTGCCATGATTGCTACCACGGTATGTATAACCTTATTGCTGACTCTAAGAACACGAGAGATTTGGATAATATTTTTGATCTGCCATGGAGGATGGGATCCCAAGTCACTTATAAGGTTGACACTACGAAGGCAATTGTAACAGAATAACGGACTCAGAGTTAGTGTCAGGAACAAGCTTCAGACCAAAAAAGAAGCTCCATGCCCCTGCTTCTTCCAGTAAACATGCTTGGAGCTAGTTTGATTTGGCCCTCGAATTTTTTTCAGAATGGTTACGCGCAATGACAATTGCTGTACGGGCCTGAGGCCAATCCTGCTACATTAGTTTTTACAAAATTCATGGGAGAACACCAATGATTTGGGGTGGTTCTGTCACGACGTTAGGATTGATTCATGGAAGTTGGTGGTATTCTTGCGAGAGCGTTCTCTGTCATACCCTCGGACCAATTGCTAAGGAATATCACTAATTCCGCTGGGATAGCTCGATTGTCGAAAACTTTCTTACGGGCTAGAATAGTTGCTCTCAATACGAATATCAAGAGGTTTGGTTGTTACCATGAATCCACTCCTTGAAGATGATTTAATACTTTATAAAATAATATCCTTCAATTATTTGAAAATTAATATTTTTTTTCTAAACTAATATCCCACAATAATATTATTATTTTTAAATAATACCCTTCAATCATTTTATTTTATTATTTTAAATCAAAATCCCAAAATCTTTTGCTGAAAACAAAGATAGGCCAATAACAAGCAAGAGCTGACCAAGAAAGTGAAGGAAACAACAAAACGAAAAAACTAAGAAAAACAAAAAGTGAAGGAAACAACAAAACGAAAAAACTAAGAAAAACAAAAAACAATCATAAGAAAAAAGGAAACAGTACATCTCCTTGCACTACAACAAAAACCAATCATCTTCTACAAAATTGATCATGATAGAGATACAATCAAACAACATCCTGTCAATGTGGGGGTAGAGTAGAGATCTCGTAAGACTTTTAATAGTCTTTCACTCCTTGTTTTTGGGAATGTGTGGAACAATAAGATTTATGAGGGTCTTATATTCCTTAGTTGTAGGGTTTTATGCTTATAATGGATTACGAATTATCAAAATGCTCAAAGCCAACAAAGGCCAATGGATCACTGCAACAATGGTTAAGAAAAATCTCGGATAAAAAAATAGTAATAATAAGAAGAAAACTGTTGACTTCAACTCCTTGATTTCTTAACAAAAAATAAAGATCCTTGGAATAAAATAAAACATTTTTTTTTTAATTTTTAGAAACATTTAATTATTTTAAGCAATATATAAATGACATTATTGGTGTCCCATCATATGGGGATTCAGAAAAAATAAAACACTTTTTTTTTTGTATTATTCTAATTGATTGGCTGTAAAAAGAGGGATACTTGCCATGCAGGGGTGGCTTATGCAGCATCTTCACCACATTGATATATGGGGTTGATCCTAATTCATTGTTTGTTTGTGACCTTATGACATCCCCAGCACCTCCCAATAATAATAAAAAGTTAATAATCAAACAAAAGATGGAATTGTTTTATACCATTATTTTTTTCTTATTTTATAGTTGAATATTGTTAAAGCCTATCAATGGGTAACTTAATCACACGACTACTTGACGAACCGAAAAGATTAGGTACAAATGAAGTTCATATTAATGAATGTAAATGATGCAAGGGCACAGACACATCAGCGCTGAAAAGTGATAAGCACCCCCCAAAAAGTGTGAGTTACTTTCCAGCACTGTTGTGTCAGCCCCTTGGTGCTGTTCGCACACATTAGTACAAACTTCATTCATACCTAATCCCAGCTGCTTGTGACGGGGCAAACGGTGCTCTGGTGTAGAAGATCTGTCCCCTTGATAAAGTAGATGCACCTTAGGAATTTTTTGTTTATTTTATTAATTATGTTGAACATTGGGGGAATGACTTGGACAATTCTACCAATGCCACTCAGCTTGATCTATCTTTCTTCACATAGAAAAACACAATACATCTCCAACAATGATAAACATTCTATGATACAAAAAAGAAGAACAGAAAATGTAGGAAGAGAAAAACCTAAGCTTTGAGAAAGGATCCCCTATACCAAATTTGCTGTCTTTTCCTGTCCCTACACAAAGGGTGGGGTTGTATAAGGTTAAAACTGTGAAAAAGTAGGCACCAAAAAAAAAAAAAAAAAGGGTGTATAAGGATAAAACCATAAAAAAGTATTCAAATGAAAAAGTAGAAACGTGAAAAGGGGCACCAAATTCAAAAAATAAATAATAAATAAGAGCATCAATTTGTAGTGTGGGGACACAGAGGGACAGAACAATTTTGGTGGAGGAGATCCTTTCCCTTCTTATAAATTGTTCCTTGAGTTATTGTAGTTTTGGATGTATCCAAACGTGGAAACCATACCCTAAAAGTAACTTTTTGATAGCATATCAAATCACTGAAAAATAATGTTATCATAATGAGTGCATAAACTGAAAATGAACTGAATTCCAAAATATGGGTAAAACGGCTTTTAACTAGGGAAAAAGCAGAAACAAGCCAAGAAGTAATCAAGGATAGAGCTTAGTGATTTCATATCAGGCGATAACTTTTAGGCAAAGAGTAGTCCAAGATGGAATGATGTTGATCACAAAGAAAATCGATCATATCCAAGATAGGCTATATGTATTAATTCTTAAACTTTAGTCAAAATTTACTCTATTACCAAACCAAACAAGAGTACTCAAATCACCATCTGGTAAGGTCTGAAGGTATCATCGATTGCATCACTGCAGAAAATTGTGGCAGGCAATACAGCTCTCTCTCTCTAAAGTGGATAGGCGGCCTTACATCTTAAGGGCCAATGCAGGGGGCATCTACAAATGCAGGCACTTTGTGAGCTTGTCCCTAGCTACACATCAATTGCACGATCACGCCAAGTTATTATTAAATGTTACAGGTGACCCAGCTTTGGAATATCATGCTTATCTCTTTGGAGGTGGAATAACCCATCTCTCAATTATTGAAGCGGTTGTGGGTTGTGACAACAAACATTACACAATCCATCATACCCTCTCCCATTGCTTACAAAGCCCTTCATGTATTTTATTAATTTTTAATAATAATAATAATATAAAAAGAGGTAGAAGTTGAAGAAAAAAAAGAATGAAAGAAAGAACTGTCTAATGGTACTAAAGAAATGCACTCAGGATAGCTCTTGTTATCTTCACTAAACTAGGTGTTAACATACAAAGATGTCGGAGTGTTTTCCTCACTCTTAAGAATTTTCGAATTCCAATAGAGATTATCACAATGAAGTGGGTTTAGTTCTACCTCAATCAAGAGGACTTTGATCAACCTAAATTTCCTGAATGATAACTGCACTTCAACAATCTGGAGAGGATAATTACTCAATCGAAGATCAATAACACACTTGCATTAATCTGAGAATCCGATACATTGGATTACAAAAAATGTATATTTGATCGAAATACAATACAGGTACAAAAAACAGGACTATAACACAGCTACGTACACTTACCGTTAATTTATGCCTACTCCTAAGATAAAGTAAATTGACAAATGATTGAATTGGGTATGCTTGTCATGTCTTTTGTAACACTTTTTATATACTTCATCAAAATAGTTTCTTCTCACTGAACTGTTGCAACTAATTGTTTTTGTTACCAGAATGTATTCGGGTTCATTGCCTGTATCTAAAGCATCTTGAAACAATTGATAACGAGTCACTATCTTTGAACAATCTTGATCAGTTACCATGCGCAATAGTGGATTTATTGTGGTCCATCCGAATAATTGAGAACCCACAAACCGTATCCACCACGTTTTCCCTTCAGTTTTGTAGGACATGGGTTGATCATCAACATTACTCTTACTCCTGTGATTTTCCACTAATGACTGCCCATGAGTTGCCTTCCAAATGGTTGATCTTGAAAACATTGTTGGTCATGTCTCACCATCATCATGGTTAATTTAAAAAATGGTGTAAACAAATACACGCATGGTCATAAAGTTTCATTGTATCTTATTAATCCGTAAGACAAAAGGTTCCAATCCAATGGGAGCAACCGTGGTTGTTCTCTGAAATAGCTATCCAATTTATCGCTTTATCCAATCCATATATTATATAAATTGGAGGGGACTGCTAACAGCTTGTGCAACTTCTTAAGGAGGCAGACTTAGATCGTCCATGGAACATCTGCTCCATCATCTCGGACTGTTGGTACCTACTTCAATCCCTCAACGACGTTTAGATTAGATTCCAATACAGTGGCCCAAAAGTTGGTAAAATATGCTGAAATCAACCGGGTCACTCATAACTGTCGTTCATTATTCCAAAGTGTGCAATAGAAACTATCTCTTCGGATTCTTGTAATGTTTAGGCTACATCAAATTGAATGAAATTGAACTTTAAAAAAAGAAAAAAAGAACTTGTAGAGTTTATCTAGTTATCATATTGCAAGCTTTGGTGCTTGAGTGAGGAGGGGCTTTCCACCATGTAAAAAGCTAACATGATAGAAGATGAGAGCAAGAAATGACCAAAGCACATATACACAAACTTACAGAACAAACCAAGCTCCAATGATCCTAGTAACATAATTCTTTCCTTCCCTTTCTAGTTTTAAATAACTTCTTTTATCAGTGTCTTTTTTCATTTTTTAAAATATTGATATCATCCGAATCTCTTCTACGGATTTAAGGTATGTAGATTCCACGAATTAAGAACCCATCCACTAGATTGAAGACACGGAGTGTATTTCCAATGAGAATGCAAAAGAAGCGAATCGTGTTGGGAGATGACACATGTACTAATTGTTAGCTACCTACAGGTGCATGATGCACCCCATGAACAAACATGTATCGTTACTTACGGGGGTATGATACATCCCATGATTGGCATTTGAGACCATGGCAAAAAATGAAGATAATTGTAGGACTGACAAACAAGAAAAATGGGAATAACAAGTCTACAACGTGGAGAGGGAAAGATCTTGTAACTAACTAACCTGATATAAATAGACAAGAGAAAGAAGAAGAAGAAGCTCTTCAACGCCATCATCAAATTTTAGTTTATGTTATAAGTAAGAGTTAGTCTATTTTAAGAGTAGAAATAACATAAAATAATTTGTAGCTTGGTTTTAAGGATTGAATTTGATTCACTTATCATTTTGTTGTTGATGTGCTCATTACTGGGAGGATACTGAGATAAGATTCGTGACTTCTCCAAATTGGATAAGATATTTGTACACTGTATTATCAATTTTCATATCAATATATGATCTATTTGTTTACCATTCATTTCGTTTGTGAAATTCCTTTTGAATGAAGCATGGACCAAACCCATTATGCTTATCCTGATCAAAGTGAAAAATCCACAAACAAAAAAACATATAAGCTTTTTGATAAGATTGATCACTTTAATTGATTTTTAATAGTCTATTTTTCTTTATTTTTTATTCAGACCCTCAACTTATTTGAGTTATTTTAATCAAAATCAAGCTTGAGTTATAATAATAATAATAATAATAAACACTTTCGCATTCAAAAGGACCGAGCCAAGTTCACTGAAACATTGTTTATATCAACTTTGAACGGCCGTTTGGGTTTTAAGGAAAATCCATGTGACTTAGTCACGCCTGTAGCCATCATAATTTAACCAACCCCAAACACTTGAGTCAATCCATAGCTTAATTTAAACCCAAAAGGTTCGTCTCTTGGCCACAACAGTTTTAACCCCTAACAAAATTATCTTTTATCTTCGAAATAAAAAAACTACATTATGAACATTGTTTTTGAGAGAGAGAGAGCTTCTCCCCAGAAATCGGAATTATTTTTTGCTTATTATGCACATGTTGCTTAACAAATCACGACTCTCTGTTTGCTCGACCAAGTCCAAACAGGACCAAACTTGGTTGATAACCCAATGACTTGACCTTACTTGAACCAAATCCGAGATGGATCGACCAGTAATTACCCCCAACAGCCCGGTTTTTCTTTCTTTCTAATGATTGTTTGTGTTGACACAGACCTCTATAGCCATGCACATTGATTGACACCTTGAATTTAGTCTCTTTTTGAACACCTACTTTTTCATCTGAACACTTTTTTAGACGTTTTTAACCCTAAACACAACAACATGTCAGCTTACCATTCACCATACACGCTACATACACTTTTCCATCACAGAACATTTACTTCCATTTTTTTTTTCCTTTCTATAATCCAGTTTAAAGCTGGGTTTGAGTTAACCGTTAAAGAAGTGATGGTATGATTAAGACTTAAGAACCGCCTGAGGGCTTTCCAACCCATGCCCTCACCGGCCAAATTAGGTTTTTATTTTACGGATCGGATCAGCTTTGGGTTTTATCCATTCGAACCAATTTCAAGTAGTATAAGGTGACGGCGCATCTGATTTGAATTGCATGAAAATCCTGCGAATCCAACCGTCCATAGGGAATCTGCAATAAAATAATATCGAAAACTTTAAATCTCGCGCACACCAGCTTCTATCATCCAACGGCCAAGACTAGTTAAATGGCTAGACGGCTCGACTCTTCTTTCAAACCCGTTAGGCTGTTCTTCGTTCTTACCAAGTAAAAGCTCCATTATTTTGAAACTTAGATGACGCTAACGTGACAAACTGAGCCGGCATTTCCTTTTTATATTTAAAAATAAAATAAAAAAACGCGAAAGGGAAAGAAGAAGAGATTGAAGAAAGAAGAAAACTGAAAATTTCAATCTCTCCGTCGAAATTGAATTCGTTCCAATCTATCTCGAGCTCGAATTTCTGTTTCTGTGAGCTTGTGATTCTTCGTGTTCGTTCATGGCAATATCTCCTCAGGTTTTTCCGCCAAGGAAGAGACGGCCGTCTGCTGGTTCTTTCATTTTCCCGAATATTACAGGAAGGGGATTAGTTCAATCGATTCTACTTCTCTCCCATGAGATTTCCGATTTAAAACCTATTGAATTTCTTCTAAAACGCGCTTCATCTTCTATCGTTCGCAAATCGAAGCTTCTGGCAATCATATTCGAAGAGATTCTCCGGTCTCCTGTTTCTTCTCTGCCGCATTCAGCAGTTCTGTGTTTTGAAGAGTTATACGTCGTGTTGCAGAGGGTAAAAACCTTGACAGAAGATTGCTCCAGCGGGAGCAAGATGTGGCTTCTGATGCAGAATGAATCAGTCGCCAACAGTTTTCACGAGCTCACGGTGGATCTATCGACTCTGCTCGATATTTGCCCTTTACAGGAGTTCGATCTGAGCAACGACGTGAAGGAGGTTGTCGTCCTACTCAGAAAGCAGTGCCGCGGGGCGAAAGCCTTGGTGGATCCGTCAGACGAGAATCTCAAGCGTGAGGTGTTGAAGCTTCTGGATCAAATCGAGAGAGAAATCGTTCCCCATCACTCAAAGCTCGCGGAGATTTTCGGAAGGTTAGGATTACGTGATTCATCGAGTTGCAGAGACGAGATCGAGTGTCTCGAAGACGAGGTTCAGAGTCATGCTCATGCCAATGAGAAATCGACGATCCAGATGGTCGCTCTAATGGGCCTTGTTCGTTTCGGAAAATGCGTTCTCTTCGGTGCTTCAACGCCGAGATCTGACGAAACAGACTATCATCCGGCAACGGAATTGACGATGCCGGTCGATTTCCGGTGCCCTATCAGCCTGGAATTGATGCGAGATCCGGTGGTTGTAGCTACTGGACAAACGTATGATCGTGCCTCCATCAGCCTCTGGATCGATTCCGGACACAACACGTGTCCTAAAACAGGCCAAAACCTGGCCGATATGAATCTGATTCCGAACCGTGCCTTGAAAAACCTGCTCGTCTTGTGGTGCCGGCAGCATAAACTCCCGTTTAAAATTGCAGAAACCGGCGACAAAACCAGTTCCGTTGCCGTGAACAAGGCGGCGTTGGAGGCAACAAGGATGACGGCGTTATTCCTCGTCAACAAACTCAGGTTTTCGCCGTCAAAAGAGACGGCAAATCCCATCGTTCACGAGCTTCGGACTCTAGCCAAAACAGATTCCGATAGCCGAGCCTGCATCGCGGAGGCCGGAGCCATACCTCTGCTTGTTCGGCACCTAGGTTCGGATGATCCTAATCTACAAGTTAACGCCGTTACCACGTTACTTAACCTATCCATCCTCGACTCCAATAAAACAAGGATCATGGAGACTAACGGAGTTTTGGACGGCGTCGTCGAGGTGCTGAGATCAGCTGCGACGTGGGAGGCGAAGGGTAATGCGGCAGCCATGGTGTTCAGCTTGTCTGCCGTACACGCATACAGAAGGAAGCTCGGGAGAAAGACACGTATCGTAAAAGTATTAGTTGAATTAGCTAGAACGGGACCCACAAGTCCAAAGAGAGATGCTCTGACGGCTATTCTGAATTTGGCTGCTGAGAGAGACTGCATTGGTAGGTTGATTGAAGGAGGGGCGGCGGCGGCGGCGGTGGAGGTCATGGACGAGCTACCGGAGGAGACGGTGGCTGTTCTGGCAGCCGTGGCGAGGAGAGGTGGAGCAGTGGCCGTAGCAGCGACCGATGGAGCCATCCAAAAGCTGGCAGTAGTTTTGAGGGATGGCCCAGAGGGAGCGAAAGAGAGCGCTGCGGCGGCGCTTGTTTCGGTTTGCCGGAATAACGGGCAGGAGGTGGTGGCGCTACTGGCGGCGATACCCGGGTTTCAAAACGCAATTTGGAGGTTGATGGGAATGGGAACGACGAGGGCAAAACGGAAGTCAGCCACTCTCTTGCGGAATCTCCGGCGATGGGCGGCCGCGATGGATCACGATCCTACGGCCGGGATTTCGACAAATATCACAGATGTTCTCATATATTGACTCCTTTAAACTGTAAATGTCTGGAAAGCAAATCGACTTCCCTTTATTTTATTAATATTTATTTTTTTCATTGGATTTGACTCACACACGTTACGAAATACGAACCCCAAGCTTTAAGACATTCTTAATGGAAGTTTAAGGGATAGACTGGATTCATGTTTGGGTAAAACAGCCCCCAGTGTCGCTCAACCATGTCCCCTTCCTTCCTATCTTCGTTAAACATCGCAAACAAGTAAGTCTCAACCTGCCGTCCCGGCCGCCGAGGAGTACCCCTAGACGAGAGCAGGTGTTGAACAAGCTTCGAATTGTAAAACTGAGCATTCCTGATACTTGCAGTCTCCCCGTTGCCGGCCGACGGCCAACCAGTCTCAGACACCACGACTTCAACTTGGGCAGCACCGGCCTTCTCAAGGGACGCATAGAGTGCATCGATAGTGGCATCGAATAAGTTACGATATCCTAAACCATCGTCCCTAACCACATCTGTCTTGGCCGTGAATAAAGCGTAGGCCAACGATATGTCCTTAGGGTCAGCTACGTAGCTGAAGTAAGGGTACACATTAGCTAAGAGTGGTGCACCGTTACTTGCCAAGTAGCGAACAATGGGTTTCATGTAGTTTATAGAGCTATCTGAGAAGGCCCCGGCTGAGGGTGGGTAGGATACGCCCATGACTGAGGTGGAGACAGCAGTGGACACCTTGATTCTGTCCCAAAGTCCCCCTATTCGTAGTGCATTGTGTATGTTTTGCATGGCTGGGAGGACAAATTGAGCATAGCTTCCTGGAATGACCTCATTCCCCACGGCTATATACCGGAAATGAACGTCCGGCCAGTATGATCTAATGTTCCTTCTGACCCAATCGTCGGCGGCATCGGCGGAGCTTGCGATGTTTTCGATGTCTTCGTTCCTGACTCCTACTAGGACCTGGATGCCTGAACCACGGAGGGCTTCTAAAGCTGATGGGTTTGGATCGTAGAGCCTCATTTTTTGGATGTGGTTCGATTGGTACAACGCCACCACCTGCGGTGGTGATGGCAAGTTGTCGCCGAGCATTCCATAACATACTCCGATGGAGGAACCACCTAAGAGATGAACACACCCACGTTAGTGAATAATAATAAGCAATGTTTATCTAAATACTAACATGAACTAATAAAAATGAGAATAGCTTTTCAAATAATTAAGTGGTCTCTCAGTTATCACCTGCAAATTTTGGTGTGAGAGTTAAAAGAATGATAAATGAGGTGATAAATAGTTGAAATATGGTATCCATGCGAGGATTGATTAAAATGCTCGTCTAAATAGCTAAGAGAAAATGTATGATGAAGAGAGTTTCATATCTATTTAATTTGGAATAGATTGATATAGATATTTACAACCCATACCGATTACTCTTAATTTATAGAGCTAAAGGAAATGGTGACTCCTGAGGTTGGTCACGTTCATAGGGGAAATGGAGACATGCATGCCCGTCTGGTCCGCCTAAATGGCGATTCATCTGTTTTTGCTTGTCCATATGAGCACATGGAATTATGGATCCAGCTGGGTCATGCCATTTTAATTCTCTCTAACAAACTTCTATATTACACGCATGCATGGTGAGCAATTGTCTCCAGATTTTTAAAGTTCAGTAGTTAACGTTCAGTACATTTCGGTGGTCAACACGTATCCAAAAAAAAAAATAACAAACTGAACTGCACCTTTTTTTCAGTTTTGTTTTTTTTTTTTAAGCCACATGTCAACCATTGAAATGTGCTGAACATTATCTGAACTTCAACAGTCTAGAGACGATCATGGGGGCACGTTGCATGGTTCGAATTCGAAAACCTTTTGAAAGAACTAACCTATCCAAGCCCGTGACTCGGGCTCAGGTTTGTTGAATTAACTCAAGTTCATTTCTCCAAACTATTAGGCATAGTTTTTTAAACCCGGACCGGCCTGATTGGACCGCTGGCAACCCGGTACTTCGACTACTTCGGGTTACTAAATATATCATTTTGTAATAAATTTGGCCAAATCCGGTGGGTTTTATATTGAACTGTCTAAACCTGGACGATCAAAACGGGTAACCTGCCGGATTTTGATTTGCTAATTAGAAATTTTATAAGCTTCGTTCATTTTTGTCATGCATATTTATATGTGATATCCAATTGCTATATAAAATTTTCATTTTTTTATCAAATATTTTTATTTTTTAATTGACCTTGCAGTTTCACCAATGCTCCACTAGTTGAACCGGTGACCCAAGTTCACAGCAATGTCAATGTCCGGGAATAATAACCTTGCTTTACAGTGTGGTGGCCCAGCAAGAAACCCCAATATAACCTGTTGAGATGTCACGAACTCAACTCAAAAACAGCCCGAAGGGTAACCCGTTTGTGTGATCCAGAGAGTGACCCAAAAGTTAGGCGAAAAGTATCCAACACCAAAATTTTGACCCACTTCTGGTATAATAACCTGAACCGGTTGGGAATCCGTTTTGGGGGTATTTTGAGATTTCAACCTGCTTTATGTAATAAGGTCGCATTACTATATTAACCTGATCACAGGTTTTTGGAAGTGAGATTTTTTGAAGAGTGCTTTGGCTGGAGCTTAATTGTTCGCAATTTGTAATATTCATTATAATTAGCGGTGCAAATATTCAATTATTATCAATATTTGGTTCATATCCACTTAAAGTGAATATGAACCCATGTGTATTTGATTTGATTAAATATTCGTTCATATAAAAAATATCCAATAATAAACAAACAGGATACGAATCGATATAAATTTTGATTTGGATAAATATTCGTATTGATGTTGATATATATATGTATGTATATATAAGTTTTTGTATTATATAGTTTATATCTGATAATTGGTTTTAAATTATTACTCATATTTTAATACTGTAGATTATGTTACATTATAATAGAGTATATAACTACTTTTAATATTAACCATAACCTGTCTGGCCTAACAGGTTAAAACATCACTGAAAAAAGGAAGTGGGTTGTAACCGGTTTTTTTAGTACCTCCTTTTTTTGGTGACATGTTGACATTTTAGGCCATACAAGTCCTAACAAGTTAGATAGGATCCAAACTGAACCAACAATTAACAAACGGAAAGAACTAGTCGGACCCGAAACAACGCCTTGGATTTAGTGCCACCCCTTAATGAACAACTAAGGTCCACCCTTCATCAAGGGCAGACACATGAGCGCTGAAAAAGTCATTTACACTTTTTGGGGGTTGCTTTTCGCTTTTCACTTTTCGGCACTGATGCATCCACCCCTAATGTAGGGTGGACCTTAGTCGTTCATTAAAGCATGGTAGCAAATCCTAAGGGCCAAAGCAATATGCCCTCCATCTCTAAGGTTGTGTCAGTTGGGTCAGACTGGTCCAAAGCCCGATATGTCCGGCCCAAAATATTATCAGGTTGGGCAGAGTTTGGGCCCAAAGTTTTATTCAGGTCAAGTTTAGGCAGACTCAGGTTCAGATTGAGGCCAAGCCAGGCCTGGCCTAAACTAGTTAGCAAATAATAATTTTATTTATGGTGATATTAGGTCTATATATATATATATATATATAGTAAGAGATAATTATAGGCCTAAAATCAGTACAAAAATTAAAAAAATAGTTTTAGTTTGGACAGCCTGAACTCGGCCCGAAGCTCATTGTTATTAAATGAGATGAGTTTGGACCCAATTTTTAGGCCCGAAGTTTTATTTGGGCTGAGTTTGGGCAAACCACAACGCGGCTCTGTCCGGCCCAATTGACAGCTCTACCCATCTCCCTACACACAGCCTCAGATTTTGTGCAACCCCTAAGGTCGGCCCAAGGTTATACCAACATCAAGGGCCAACACATCAGCGCCGAAAAGACAATTTACACTTTTTGAGGGATGCTTTTCACTTTTCTGCGCTGATGTATTGGCCCCTGATGCCAGGATGACCTAAAAGGGTCATACCAAATCCTTGAAAGGTGAGATGTATAGGATTGAAACTGTAAAAACACTTTTCAAATTAAAAAATAGGTATCCATAAATTGCTGCTTATGGGGTTAAGACCATAAAAAAGTGTTCGATTGAACATTTGCTCCCTATTTTAAAAGAGGCACCAAATTCAAAAAACTATCACGTGTCAGCTTGTGGTGTGGGGACACAAAAGAACATACTGTTTTGGGTGCAGCAGATGAGCAGATCCTTTCCCTTAACAATATGTATCAAGATAGTTTAGTTTCTTGGTGTTTGGTTAGTTTTGTAATTCAATGCTCCATTGACAACTAACGGTTAGAGACTTAATCGTGTTTGGATTGTTGTTAAGACTAACGGTTGGAGACTTTTATCATGTTTGGTTGTTGCTATAACTTAATTAATCCCGTCCCTTCTCTCAAAGGTCTTGGGAAAATGTGATTACTGATTTTATCTTCTCAGTGATTGGTCTTAAGAGTGTAATCGATAAGCTTTGCCTCTACATTGACGTGCCTCGAGACAATATGCACTGTGCCTAAGGATCTCTATGGCACTAGCATAGTTGCATGTATTCTTATGCTTGTAATTAATATAATTTATTATTTTCATTCTGTCTTGTTACTATCATGTCTTCTTGTGGAAGAAAATTAGGTGCAAGCTAATTTCGTGAGAACTGTGCAAACCACACCAGGGTGCAGACACATCAGCACCGAAAACTGATAAGCGCCCCCCAAAAAGTGTAAATCACTTTTCGGTGCTGATGCGTCAGCCCCCCTGCTGCAGTTTGCACAGTTCACATGAATTTCGTTTGCACGTAATCCGAGCGAGTCATTTTTTTTCCTCCTGGATGGGTGTTTTGCTTACTGCCAAGCCATAGGTATCATCACCTGTCCAAAAATAATCCTGTGGCTTCAGGAGAAGTACACATATCCAAAAAAAAAATAAAAAAGTGAAAATCACTACTTTTTGTGTATGCATAGTCTCTGCCTTATAAATCCAAAAAAAAAAAAATTACTTGTGAACAGAGACGATCCTTTTGGGGGTGCCCCCAGTCCATTCAAAAGAGATCAGATTTGGAAAGACAATTTAGAGAGTGGTTAAAATTGGAATTGTTAGGATATTTTGGTTATTTGATTGTTTTGCATTCGGTTATTCTAGTCAACACTGCAGTTATTTTATTTTATGGCCTTATAAATCCTACATAGGATCTCAGGAGAGTTATCTCATTTTGTTAAGTTTTCTGGAATGACACCAGGACTGACATGTCAGTGTAGAAAAAGTGAAATACACATTTTAGGAGATGCTTTCACTTTTTGGCACTGATGTGTCAGCTTGATGTCATTCCAACTTTAGCCACTCTCTAAGTTGTCTTACCCAATCCGTTTACATTTCACACATGTATCAATACAGGACATGACTTATATCTAGATTTTGTACGTAAGAGCAGTAAAGACAGTTTTAAAATGAAAAAATAGGTACTGGATGTATAGTAGTGGAGAACACATCATTTATACTTTTTAGAGGAGGGGGTGTAAATCACTTCTTCTGCATATATGCCTGTCCCCTAACCCTAACGGATGTTAGTGTACAAGGGGGAAGTGGACAATCCTCTTTTGTTAGAAACCATAAAAAAAAGGAGAATGACTGTTTAAATGAATATTTACTCCCAATGTAAAAGAGTTACCAAATTCAAAAGTCATCATGTGTCAGCCTGTGGTAGGTAAAGGACATAATGGGACGTACAAAATCTCTGACAGAACATTTGCTCCCATTTGAAAATTTTAATTGTGAATTCCAACTGCTTCTCCACCTCGTTTGCAATTCAACACCATGGTTTTCCAAAGGAAATCAGACGCTCGCTTCCAGATTACGATGACTGTGCAGGAGACATCCACATGGAAACTAGGGAATCCAAATATCGAATTGGAGGCTAGAATTATTGTTGAAGGTTAGAATTAATTAGCTACATACAAATGGAGGCTAAAAGGCTATCGTTATTAGATGATTAAAAACCATCCAAATCTTAATCAAGATGGTTTCTCCGTCCAAATGTCTCCTATAAGGTCTATTGATCCGGCGATTTAGATTAATTAGATTATACACCAAGGGTTGCTTTATTTAGAAGGGAAGATGGAGTCTCAATGATTTGAAAGGAATCAAGGCATATAAAGAAAAGATGGTTTCAGCATTAATAATTATAATAATCAATCAATAAATAAAAACACTAGTTGTGCCTTAAGGAGTGAGAAGGGTACTTCAAATCCATGGGACATTAAAATACAAGTGAAATTTGTCTTTCAAGATGGAGGTACTTGAAAGGAATCAAGGCATATAAAAAAAAAATGGCAAGGGCCCTTTCTGCATCCCCCAGATGATCCGCACCCTGGCTCTGGCTCTTGAATAAGACGGTTTTATACAGCTTTAATGGGATTTTGGAATGCGGCACCTGCACACACTTGGAAACAGGGTCAGGGACCAGTGGCCTGCGTCTCGCCGGTCTTGGGCTCTCCGACGATTATGTTAGAAAGATGTCAAAAAGATGAAAGGAATCAGCCTGTTTAGCTGCAGAAAGGAGAAGTCACCTTTTTCATCACCTGGCAAGGGAGACGAATCCCCCATTTATAGGCTGGGTCCTAGACACGTCTGTAGCGAAGACCACAGGTCGCCGATTCTGTGTTTTGACCACATGTCGCGGACTTAGTGTGCTCGATGTCTCACGCATCCGCTCATAATTGTTACCCATGCCTTCGTACTTTGCGTCTACTCACAACCACCCCCCATGCCTTCGTACTTTACTCCTCATGCATCTGCTCACAACCACCCCCATGCCTTCGTACTTTACTCCCTCATGCGTCTGCTCACAACCACCCCCCATGCTTTCGTACTTTACTCCTTTTCTGGCTCTATTGTCCCCTTTTTCGGTACCGTCAAACCGGTTGTTGCGGTTAGGTGACCCATACTATATCTTGAGGTTCGGTTCTCGGGGGTTGCCTTGTCAGTAGGGTTCAGTCGGGGATTGTGACCCCCCCGAGTCTTTAGGTGGTCACGCGTATTAAGTCATGCAGGCTTGGATAGAGATCCCAGCTCGTGTCGTCCGGGTGTCGGGTCCGGCACCATTCTGGCTCATCGGGTCTCGCCCCGTAGGTCGAGATATTTTCGGATCGAGAGTTTTTCTCTCTCTCACTCTCTTTTTTCCTTATTAGAAACCATTGATCATTATAAAAATCTTATACAGCTTGTATTTTGTTTTGTTCACCAACACAAAGTAATATGTACTTCCCTTAATTAAGCAAATATATTTATAATTGAGAGAAATCTGTAAAGATTAATTTGTTTGGAAATATCCCCATCTCTTTTAATACACTTCCCCATCCCAAGCCTAGTGTTAAGTAGATTTTAGTCACCACAGCCCATCAGTCAATAATTAAGACAGATTTAGAACTTCACATTGCAAGTAATATGTGTAATGTATAAAATCAAGTTGACTAATCATTGACAATCTAAACTCATCCTCTAATAAATCTTCAAAATAGTTGATAATACAGATTTACCTCCTTTTTCATGCTTCAAACTTGCTTACTCAAATTAGACACACGCTATCGTCGTTGATACAATGGGATTGAAACAAAGAGTAGCATAGGCCAAATAATCAGCTGCGGCAGATTTTTTTGTAGCTTTCTGTAGCATTATCAAAAAAATCACTACACTATAAAAAACTACAGAGAAATTTGTTACAGCCGATCATTCCTTGCAGGTTAAATGGGAAAACACGCACGCACACGGACGCACAACAGTAATATACAAAATAAAAGGCCAAATGAAGATATTTAGCAGCAGGAGAGCAGAAATATACAATTAAGACTTAATTTTGTTGTGTGTTAGATGTTTTTATCCAGAATTTCACTACTACTTGAAAAGATGGAATGGTACCCTAATTCCATAAAACCAAAGAAGTAATTATCTTAAACCCAGTTATAGTTTAAGTACAAATAACTTAATTTTAATGAGTAGCTAAATAGAAATGCATTTCTATTTGTAACTCCCAGATGCTTGATTTGTAACAACAGTATTCCTCCGCAGTAAGTGAGGGCTGCTTAATAAACTTGGGATGGGGCCATTATTGGACATGTGGCTATCGGCTCTTTGGAAAAAAAAAAAAAAAAACTAGATGAAAACACCAATTACCGCTCAACCAATTAGTGGTTTCTTCCACATTGTGGTGTACACACATGGAAGATTCGGCTACCTAGTAGATCTACTACTATTAAGGTAGATCAACCTCATCAAAACTATCCTAACAATCCATTTCATCATTTCTTGCTACTGTAAAAACAAGTACACAACAGATCAGATTGCTACGACCGATTGACCAAACACATTTTCAGATAGAATGGTGGTCCCTCCGCTTTTATCTCCACCAAGTGCATAGCCTATGTAGTTGGTAGACCATCCTAAAGGCCCACTGAATGAGAACCATAACATGTTCGTCACTACATTTTACATGTTAGTACCAAATTACCACCAAACAATACAAAGATATAAATTTTCACCACTAAGACCCAGTCTGGTTGCCATGAATTGTGTAGAAAAGTAAAGAAAAGAATAGAAAAGAAAATCTCACAAGAAAATGAAAGAAAAGAATCATAAAAAAAACCATGAAAAAACCAACTTGTCATAACAATCAGACAGTTTAAAACTGAAATTTTGAGAAAATTTTGTCGCGAGAAAATCTTTCCATAACAACCAGATTGGGGCCTAAAGAGAACAAATAAATCTCTAAATGTCGTAAGCGAAGATGTTTATTAGCTAAATTAATTAATCAAATCCAGTTAAAGTTAAAATATAATTTAATAATTTGGTTTTACCTCCATAGCAGCGTGGAGGAGGCAGTATACACATTAATGGAGGATAGTACCAATAGCTTCTGTATTTATACTTCAGACGTTTGTAGGCGAGCCTGAACTTGTGAGTCCAAAACCTCTGCAACAATTTAGAATACATTAACGTGAGATGGTTCTAAAAAAGCATGCAAAAATTTTGAAACACCAACCAAATTGGATAGGAGTTTTTAAATTTTTGTATATTGTAGACACTTGTTACACATTAATGTAGTTTAACTTGCTGCAAAGGATCTTAGGGCATGCATATGTTTGAATTGTATTTATTATTCTAATAGACACTACAACAAAAATGAGTATTTACGGCATGACATTAATGGAGTTCAGAAAATGCATGCCGCAAATGATTAATTTTTGCAGCATTCTTTTTTTAAACGTTATTAATATATACAATTAGATTTACTTTGACAACGTACTCTTTGGAAACACTATTAATACATTTATGACGGCGTGCATTAAGATGTTGTCTATATGTAAAATTATTTACAACGTGCATTGGTATGCCATTTATGTTCGAAACGACTGACGATGTGTCATTACATACTGCCCATATTTTTAAGACTATTTACAGCATGCATTTACACGTTGTCTATGTTATAAATTATCCACTTTTACAAGTCTAAAAGATTTTGAAGTGCAAAAAAATTATGAGTTTTTTCTTTCATGCACTCTCTTTCTCTTCCCTTAGTAACTCACTATAGGAAAACCGAGCTATTCTAGTAGTTTTTCCAACAACGGCTGATGTAACTGCTAGAACAAGTAGGTTATTTTGAATCAAAATTAAGTTAAATTACTCAATTAATTATTAATTAAAAATTGTAATCATTGATTTAATTTTAATTTTGAAGTCTTGGGGAAAAAATGCAAAAAGGTTAATTTTGGTAATTCTATTGCTAAAAGGTTAATTTTGGTAATTTTATTGCAAAAGGGTATTTTGGTCATTTTCAAGATGTCTGAGGAACCTAAAGTTCCGTCATCTCCAGTCTATGCTCAGGATGTGGCACAATGTCTAAGAAAGGGTGCATTAATAAATACACGGGTTCTTTTTCTATGTGTATTTATCGTAATACCCTCCTTTAACCCATGTATATTGATCCAAATACCCTTTAACAAATCATGCATAGATTAGTAATGTAGTGATATATGTTCATTTGGAACGGAGATGATTCAAAATCGGGGAACCTTAGTGCGATGAGAACTTGTTACACAAGGTTCTAGTTTTTATAACGTGAAAATTGACAAGAGTTTTGGTGTTTTTACGTAAGAGATTGGGAGTTTGAGGTATTAAAATGCTGTCAAGGTTTCAAGGTTCCCTGTGTGTTTGTTTTCTCATTCTTCTCTGGCTTCAAAGAAAATGCATTCGGATTTTGAGATGGTTCTTTTGCTACAAATCTATGTTCTTTCAAGCTTTGCAGGAGATTATGCACCAAAACACATGGAAACTTCTTCGAGATTGTCAAGTTCTCACTAATGGCATTACCACAAAAAAACTAGGTTTTAGTAGCAGTTTATTAGAGGCAGCGATTGCCACTACATCTCATGAAAATTACATTTTTAGTGGCACTTTTTGCAACTACCACTAAAAGGAATTATTAGTGCCAATTTAGAAAAAAAAACACAACTATATGTGTAAGGTGTAAACTTTTTACATGCCAATTCATACTTTTTGCAGCAGTTGTAAATGTAAGTCACACTCCAGTTTATTATCAGCAACAGTTGTAAATAACTAGCACTGATAGTAATATATCCCTAGGGGGTTGAAGGGGTGGCAATTTGTGTTGGTTGGTCGGGTTCATGTCGTGTCGAGGTAAGGGCATACGACTATATGTCTCAACCTGAACCCAACCCATTTATTAATCATGTCAACCTGCTTTGATCCAAAACACGTGTAATTGCAGAGGTTTTTAATTAATCGCAACTAAAAATGATAACTGTAGGATTTGGTAGGACCCCTAAAGTCAGCCTAAGGTAGGACTGACATTAGGGGCTGACAAATCAGCACCAAAAAAGTGATTTACAAATTTTGGGGATGCTTTTCACTTTTTGGCAATGATGTATTAGCCTCTAATGTGAGTCCTACCTTAGGTGACCTAAGGTTATCCTACCAAATCGCTAGGCAGAGGTTTTTAAATAACTGCTTTGATCAAAAACAAGTTTAATAGCCGAGGTTTTTGATTAACCGCAACTAAAAAAAATAACAGGCTGGATTTGGTAGGACCCCTAGAGTCAACCTAAGGCAGGACTGACATTAGGGGCTAACACATCAGCACTGAAAAAGTGATTTACAGTTTTTGGGGATGCTTTTCACTTTTTAACACTGATGTGTCGGCCTCTAATATCAGTCCTATCTTAGGTTGACCGACGGTTGTCCTACCAAATCCTTAGGCCCCCGCCCCCCACCACACATAAAAATCAAATTCTCTCTAAATATCTCTATCCTCTCCCCCACCATTTCCTTCTTCGTGCAACACAACAAAACCCGCCCTTTCAACTCTCTTTCTGTTACGGGTGAATCATCCTCTGCTGGTCTGCATCCCTCAGCACATTCTTTCATCTCATCACAGGCCAACTCCCCTTCTTTCGTCCCGTGTTTGTCTCAAACTCATGAAAACCCTAGCTACATGATCTTGCTCTCTCTTTCCCTTTGTCTATCTTAACGCACAGCTCTCTCTACCTAAAATTCGCTACTCCCGCTCTCTTTCTCGTCCCCATCGCCAAACGCATTCAATCTTGCTGCCCTATCAGAACCCAGAACCCAGCTTGGTCGATAAAGAAAGTGTTTATGTGGGCATTCTAGCAGATGGAAAGAAAGGATGAATCACACAAGGTAA
>JAOXJP010238545.1:0-23525 GCA_025762735.1 Platanus orientalis | reverse complement strand
GAGAGAGAGTAAACCATTGTTCAACAGAATGGCTTATTTTAAATTAAAAAAACATGTTATTAATATAACATTCCACTGAAATTTGTTTTACAAAGTGGTTAATTTTTTTTGGAAGCCTATTTTTATTGGTATTCTTATATTCTTGTAGTTGTAGGTTTGTCTAATGGATCTGCTGCCCGTGTCTTGGAATTTTACCCTCTTAAGTGAAGGGTTTATAGCTTGTGTCAGCACATAGATCAGTGACTGCTCATCTTGTGGTTGGATATCCATCTCCATATCTGATAGATATTAAAACGAATCTGGACACAGATACATTTTTATATGTCCCGCCGGGTATTGGATTGGATAATGGATCCATGTTTATTTTAACAGATCGGATACCGGAACCATGTATATCCGGTCTGTTTACAGCCCTAGGGTTGAGTTTGTTGAATGAGATATGGTCGTCAAATAGACAGATCTAGCCTTGAATTGGCCTCTTTTATCAAATCGCCAGATTAATTGATCATTCTTATGATTCAAAGCCACTGGAATTTGAAAAATTTTAGAGACAATATTGGGGGAGGGGGGAAATCATAATGGATAGAATCAATATCCCATTTATTTAGCCTTCTATCAATAAGCAACTTTCTTGATTGGAAGATTAACAAGAGGATTCATAGCCATCTTAAAAGCCTTGGTACTCAAAATCCAAGGATAAGTCCAGAAATCAATCCTCTCCCTAGATCCCACATTCCATCTCACCCCTTGTATGAAGAGGTCGCTCCCTTAGAGAATATTCTTTCAAGCTCAGGAGCTATTGGCTCTCACCATAGCTTGAAGCAAATAATCTTTTTGAAATTATGTGGCTTTAAGAAGCTTAACCTAGAGTGAATGCGGATTTTGAAGGATACCCAATGCTTGCTTGACTAAGAGAGCAGTATTGAAAGCATACAAGTCCATAAGACCTAACCCACTATCCCTTTCAGTCTTTTTTAAATGGTCCAAGCTTATCCAATTGATATTTTTTACTATTTTGACCATTACCCTAAAAAATTCCTTTAGAGAGAATTTATGGCATTGCAAGTTTTTTTTGGGATTAGGAAGCAAGACATAGTATAAGTGGGAATAGCTAACATCACAGACTTAATAAAGGTCTCCTTTGCCATCTAATTTTGAACTCTATGAGAAGCTTTTTCTTCAATAAAGGAGGAAATTGAGGATTTTTGTCTGCCAACGTAGGAAGGGAGGCCAAGCTAATTGTTCATGTTTTGGATTTGATCAATCTTGAAAACACTTTTTAATAATTCTTTTAAAAAGCCTTAGAGTGTTAAAACAAAAAATAAATTTAGAAAATATCATGATTGATGGTTTAACCCATAGTTACCATAGTGAGAATCAAAAGCGAGAAACAAGAAGCGAAGCTCAATAAATCATTGGAAAACGAGAAACGAGAAATGATTAAAGAACGTTTAAAGAGTGACTACGAATCGATTGGGGAAACAACTAAGAAGTAGTTTAGAGTGATAAAGTGCACAATTTAGAAGTAACTTCAAATAATTAGAAAAAAATTATATTATAAAAAGAATATGAAATAAAATGATTATAATAGGCGAACATGTGATTACTAAAAAAAGTTTACAACTAATAAGTACAATTATAATAATTAATTACCAATAGGAAGTAAATAACAATAAGTTACTATTAGTAAGTACAACTACAATACACTAAAGTGAACAAACTCAATTCTTCTTCTTCAATAAAATTCTCTGTCAAGTATTAAAAAAAAGTGAATAAAACTCAATAAAGTAATAAACAAACCAAAAAACTATACAAGTAACCCAAAAAAAAAAAAAAAACATTATATATAAATCAATATCCAAACCACTTTGTTAATAGCATGGTCAATTATACCTTAGATTTTACCTTATATAAGTTTTTTTTCTAGATAAGTAAGCATCTTCGAATTAGACTAAAGAAGACCTTGTATAAAAACCATAAAATTTAAATCTTTTTCATTTAATTGAAATAAAATGATATAAACAATCAAATCAATACTAAATCTAATAGAAACTTTTTTATTCAATGCTAATAGTATAGGGTTTACATTAAATTTCACTTCTTTGACCGCTTCTTAGTTGATTCTCTAAAAGATTTCCCAATTACTTCACTACGCTCCCAAACACGGGGATCATGCATCCTACTATTTGGAGAAGTGGAACCGAATTAGCTTTCCAAACAAGCTTCTTAGGAAGCGAGCTTCCCACCTTGTACTAAGCTTCCCTACAACTATGGTTTAACCTGAAGATTCATTGAAGTCATTGAGAGTATTCAAAATAGTCTTTGTTTCTTTAATATTATAAGCCTTAGCAAAGTTATAGTGATCATCCACAAAAAAGTAAATGAGAAATCGTACGACATGACTGCTTAATCTTAATACTAGGTATTGTATGAAGGTACTCTTTGGCAATAATAGAGGCAGAAAGGCCTAGTGCACAAGAGGAAGAGGAATGGAGAGATAGGGTCCTCTTTCCTTAGGCCTTTAGATGGGATGACTACATTCTTAGGAGAACGATTCATTCAAATCTTATAGGACACCGAGTTCATACATTCAAACACCCATCTCTTCTATTTTTATTGAAAACCAATTTTATCTATTTTATTGATGACCATGTTCCATTCAACACAATCATAAGCCTTACTCATATCAATCTTCATAAGCATATGATGGTGTTGAAATTGCCCCTTTTTAAGGCAAATCATCTCATGTGCAATTAAGATATTATCAATTATTTGCTTACCTTTGACAAAAATACTCCAATTGGGATATATGAATTTTGGAAAAATAACTTTAAAGTTGATAACCATAGATTTTGAAATGATCTTATGAAGGACATTACTTAGACTTATAGAGCAAAATTGGGTGATCACCTCCGAATTCTCAACTTTTGGAATGAAGGAGATAAATGTTTCATTGATCTTAATTAAGGATACCTTTTCATTGAAAAATTCAAGGGTGGCTTTAATCACTTGATCCCCAAGAATATCGAAGTACTTATGATAGAATCTAGTCGGGAACCATCAAGGCCAGGAGCTTTGACTTTGCCAAATATCAAAAGTAGCTTTTTTAATTTCATTAGGAGAGAAAGGAATATCTAACACACTCTTGGTAGCTTCTAATAAGGTAAGGTAGCAATGATCAGTGATTCTGTTGACTTGTTCAAGTGTAGGATTTTGAGATTTATACCGATCGTCAAAGAAACTAGAAGCAATGGAGGCAAGACATGATTTTTCACTCGTAATCAAAGAAACTTATGACTTGATAATATAAGGACACAATAATATCATCTTTATTTTCACCTGTAATCCTATCACCAAATTCGGAAAATGGAATGACATGATTTTTGTAAGATTGGGAAATAAGTAGATTATAATAGTATTTATCTTTAGGTAAAATGTTGGTTTGATGATAAGAAGATGTTAAACTTTTATATCTATCCGAGCAATAAATGTAGGGTTTTGATGTACATGAAGTTATTCTATGATCGTATTTTTTCTTCATGATAGCCTTTACAGTATTTTTTTTTCCTATTCTTAGAATTCAATAAAAGAACTTTCATAATTAAATATGAGAAATTGAGGTAAGAAAGGATACTTCTCATTGTTTGGCTTCATAAAAGGGTTGAATTCATTTGAGATATCATTCAATGATAAACCATGAGGCGATTTGATGAGAGTGTGGACTTTGGTTGTGTCTAGTTCGGTTGAGAGGGAAAAAAGTCACTCCTAATTGAGTTGACTCATTTTTGTTTTGAGACGTCCTTAGAGCACAAGGACCTAGGGGTAATTTAGGAATAGGGGATCTTGAATCCTTGAGACTTTTTGTATTAATTATAAGGAGCCATGTCATCATCTTTTGAATAGGTAATCGAGATATTGGATTTACCCCACATCAATAGGTTACCCAACTTTAGATGAGATGGGATAGAGGAGGGATAATGACTTATCGCAGGGGGTCCATCATCATCTCTGGCAGGCTTGTTCATTGAGGAGTGGAATGAGAGGAGTAGAAAATTAACCAACATTAATTTTAACCTCTGTAGTGGGTAAAGTGATTGATGTACGAACCCTCATCACATAATTTTAGGTTGTCTTAAAGACCACACTCTTAGAGTAATTAATGTCATCCATATAGGAAACCATTGAGATTTGATAGGATAAAATAGGGTTGTCAATGAGTTGAGCAAGCTCGGCTCAGCTCAGACCAAGCTCGGCTCAGCTCGGACCAAACTTAGCTTGCTAAAAACTGGGTTTGTTAAGGGTCTTATATATGTATATGACATATATAGATATAGTTTATAATATTTTATATTTTAAATTTTAAATATATTTAGACATGTTTTACATAGATATAGCTTGTATAATAAGGGTTGTTGGACCTGATTCAATCAACTATATCTTTCTTAGCCTTAGGACTAGATTTGGTACATGGGCTATTGGTCAAACCTTTTTTTCCAGGTATGATGATATATTTGTTTGTTTTTTATTTATTTTTTATGTAACTTAATATTTTATTTCTCAAAGTTGTTTAAAATTTTCCAATAATCAATAAATGATGGGTAACTAGCATTTTATGAAATTTTTTTGATAACTTGTTTCATGGCAACTTTTATGGCATGGGAATTTACTTTTTCATAATGGTACTTTTCCTTGTTACCAGGGAAAATGATGTAACATTTAATAAAAAGAAAATCAGAAAAAAACTTGGGAGACTATTTTTTTTTCTCATCAAGATATGGCATAAAACATGTTGAGGTTGGTGAGCCGAGCTCAAACCTTAGGCTCTTCACGAGCCTGAGTCGAACCTTGATCCTATTCATTGTGGCACAAGCTTGAGCGAATCTGGTCAAAGCTCTGCTTGCTGACACCCCTAGGGTAGAGACCCATAACCACATATCCATATGCTCATCTAGCGAAATCCAAGTGAGCATCATCAATTGAGTTGACTCGGACCCAACCCGGTCATCTTCAAACTGTTGCTTCCCATAATGGACCTCCTTTTGTTGGATTCTCTACTAATACCTTTTTGGTAAATTTGATGAAGTAAAATCAATTTGATTGATGAACTACTATTGCCATACCTTCTTAGAGGGTTCACCCTTAGGCTATTATGCATTAGAATTCAATAATTGTAATTCCATAGTTTGCATCTTCAAATTTTTTATTACAGTCACTATCCTCACGGTTGATCATGGTACAATAGTATCAAAAGTTGGTGAGCCTCATATTTCACCTTTACTTTTATGCTATTTATATCCTCACATCAAAGAGGGATAATGTGAATAGGAGGATTCTTGATATTAACCCCTATTCTAACCTTGAAAAACTTACCTCTATGATCGAAATATTTACCATGATCAGATCTTCTAAAACATTATCATTGTTGCTAAAATCTTTGTTGTTTTATTAGTGTAGTATGACCATGAAATACCGTAAAATTGGATCTAAAAGTTTACCTCATAAAACTCCACTGTAGACAGGTCTCCAACTAGTTTCCATCCAGTCAAGACTATTACGCGCTTATTTAATCCAAGAGCATTCATCCCAAATTTTACAATAGTCCATTTTGTGTTGAAACATGACTTGGAAACAATTGTTCTTAATCGTTGAATATCCACTTCCTTCTTCCATGTTCAGGCCTTGGTCATGAATTGAATGACTAGAGCTTTATTGAAGGGCTTCTTTATGAGAGGTTTGTTGATAACATAGAGATCCCATTGTTTCAATTTTTTTTTAATCTTTGTAGTGCGTCTTAAGTATAACCTCTAGTTTAAACATCAAGAGGATACTTAGTTGTTCAAGTATGTCATCTTGGGCTTATTGGTAAACCTTAATCACTTCTTTAGTTGTGTCATCCATCTTTGATTTTGGATTTGAACTAATATCCAAAATTTCAAGATAGGATCCAAAGAGACCACAACAGAGCATAGTGGAAATATCAAACCAACATCACTAAAGAACTTGAACAAATCACAACAGTTTCTCCAAATGTATGAGCTAGGAAATCAAAAACAATTTACTAAAATACGAGAGCTTACCCACAAAGTCAAAATTGAGCTTCAACCAAGGAAGTGATTGGGGACTCTAACAAGGAAGTCATGTGATTGGGCTTCCATTATCTTTATTCAGTCAACCGTAAGAGTATTATCTAAGCTTCATATGAATGGATTATTTCATTCATTAAACCTTTGCTAGCCAAGAAGGCTAAAAAATAATTCGTAAGAAAGTAATTTGTATTTAAGTGGTTGGAATCATTCCATGTGTTGCATTGAACTAACTGTTTAGATGGATGAGGTAATTCAAATTTCATTCCATAAGGGATCCTTCTCTCTTCATTTAGCTTGGAAGAAAATTTGGAATAGGAACCTGGTGATTCCTTGAGTAGGTTTGGTGTGGTTTCTAAGAAATACCCTAAGCTTAGATTCATCTAGCAAAGAACCTTGATGAAGAAATTACGCACTTGTGAGACTTTGTATGATCCAAGAATTGTCTACAACCCTCAATGTGTCTTTGGTTACAACGAATCTTTGGATTACCTCATTTTTAAGTGCTTTTTTTTTTCAACCAGGTCTACCATCCAAAGGTTCTCTTCCTTGCATTCAACAAACTACCTCTTTGCCTTGGCCAGAAGAAAGTTGATGCATGCATTGTGTTGCACTAGTATATCATGCAACATGCACACGTCAATATGCTAAGAATTGAATCTTGAGTAAATAGATAGGGTTGCTCGAAAAGCGTTTATCTCTTGTCTAATAAAATAGTTAGAGTATTGTATGAGATTTTTGTGAGTTTGTGGGAGGAGCTTAGCAGTCAATATGTTGTTGAGAATCTTTAGGAGAGAGTTGGAGATTTATAGGCATTTAGTGAATCGAATGCATGCAATGTTTTATGTTTATAACATATCCAAGTTAATTGGAGGGAAGGATTCTCCATGAAGTGAATCCACCATCTCCTGAACCCACCCCCTCATCATCATGACTTCGAATGAAATCAACCTTTTAATTGTAGATGTAGGTGATCTGCCTTTATTTGTGATTTTAAGTTGTTGGTTCTTAAAAATATCTGGATGACCTTGTCTCCTTTTCATGTTGAGGTTTTTATTTTCAAGCGAGCAAGTCCAATCACAACTGCAAGAGATGTGGGATGAAACATTTGAGCATCCATTCATATTTCTTCATTAAGCCCACAGACAAAATAATTGATAAGAATTTTTTTCGCCAGTCCCTTCTTTTAGTGGACCAACTTCTCAAACTGCGATTGATACTCACGTATAGTTGAAGTATGTAGCGAGGTTGTCTACATAATCCTTAAACTTAGTGGGACCAAACCAAGTATGGAGGGTTGTTACAAACTCAACCCATGTTGGTGTGCCTTGAGATTTCTCCAACCAATGATACCATTAGAGAGCTCCTCCTTCTAGATGAAAATAAGCTATAGTGATTTGTTGCTCATGCATGGTTTGGTGGAAGGTTAAAAACTTATCAACATAATATACCCATCTCGATGGTTTGCCACTCTCAAATCAAGGAAGTCGAGCTTTATGGTTTGACCTTGGAGCAAACTTGTCTTAGCTTGAGAGGACTAGGAGTTCCCATAAACTCTATCGGATTGTTTGTGAAAATTGACATTCACTATGCTCATCAGGTTCAACTTGAGCACCGCCTACCAATTGTTTATATATTAAGTTGATAGTAGAAAGTTGCTACAATACCTCCTTAAGCATGTGGCCTTACTCTTTAATAGTATATTTGAATTTCTGCTTTAAACTATAATAAAGAATGATCAACCGTGGTCTTAGTTGGATTTGATACCACTTTGTTATGTCGTTATAGTTGAAGGGCTATTTTCTTACGTAGAGGAATGGTGAAGAGGAGAAGCGTTCAAGAGATGGTAGATTCACTTCAAGGGAAATCCTTCCCTCTAATTAAATTGGATAAGTTATGAACATAAAATATTATTTTCATTTCATTCACTGAATGCTTACAACTCCATTACTCTCTTTAAGGAGGTCTATTTGCAATCTTGATTTCTAAATAAAAGGAGGGCTCAATCTTGGGGATTAAAATGAAAATAACTAGCGCTACTATCTCCTATCTGCTTTTACATATGATTATTACATTTTCACAAAAGAATACAAAAAAAGTAGAGGTAATCAAAGACATCCTCACCCAATATGAAATCGTATTAGGCCAAGAAATAAATGTGAAAAATCTAAACTCATATTTAGTTCAAACATACCCCAAAACTTTAGAAGAATCATCTATAACTTCTTATATATATATATATATATAACACATTCCAGATTCATATTTAGGTCTTCCCTCTTACATTTGTAGCAATAAATCTGTCATATTCTCTACATGTTGAAAAATTTGAACTCGTATTCAGTTCGAACACACCCCAAAATTTTAGAAGAATCATCTAGAACTTCTTGAACATTAAAATAAATTCACGTTCAAAACTCATATTGAGATCTTGCCTCTTACATCAGTAGCAAGAAATTCTCCCTATTCTTCTACCTAAAAGAAATATTCTTTTACAAACCGAAAAAAGAAATCTTTCTAAAATTGATTGCATCCTCAATCCTGGTCTATGCCATGTATTTCTTATTAATCCAAGAAAAGAAAAAGTACGTAAATAAAAAAAAGAGACATTTTTAATGGGGCCAAAGGGTCTAAAAAGAAAAAAAATTTGGGTCAACTTGAATGAGTTAAGGAAACAATAAGGTAATGGGAGAATGGGGTTTCAAGACTTCTCCTTTAATTTATCTCTTCTGTCTAAGCATGCTTAGAGAATTATTGCTACCTAGAAACCCTATGAGTTAATATTATAAAATCCTTGTACATTCCCAATTCAAACTTCTCAAATGTCAAATCTAGGCCCAATAACTCATGGGCCTAGAAAGGCACATCAAAAGGAAATGACCTCCTAAAGAAAGGCTTAAGATGGGATATTAGAGATGGTGGATCTATCAACCCTTGGAAAGACCCTTGAATCCCCTACTCTAATGACTTTAAGCTATCCTTAGAAAAACCAACTGTATGTTGCTACACTAAAGTGGCAAATGTCATTGACCGATCTTGAAGAGTTTAGAAAATATATGAGCTTAGAAATCTAGTTATTAGTCCTAAAAGAGGCAAAATGAATTTGGCACCCAAATAAGAATGGTGCATTCTCGCTAAAATCAACATACGATATGAAAACCAACTCGTGTAATTCTATCTCATCCCCTTCCCAAAGTTCCTTTCCATGGAGTAATTTATGGGGGTTGATCTTCCCTAAAAAATAAAAATGCTCATTTGGAAGGACTTGTAAAGAAGCTTTACTATCTATAGAAAATATCAACAGAAAGAAAAATCTCCCTAGACTCATCTTGTCCAAGTTGTAAAACTTAGCTTGAGTCTCATACTCACTGTTTGTAGGACTGCAAGTTGGGCCGGGATGGCCCCAAGCCCGATCAGCCCAACCTAATTCGTTAGGCCTAAAAAAAAAAAAAAGACTGGAATGAATTTAGGCCCAAACTTTAGGCCTAATATGAAGTTCAAGTTGTGTACGGTCAAACTTCTAAAAAGCACAACACCCGACCTGACCCAAAATAAATATTTATGTAGCCTGAAGCTTGGCCCAAAGTATACTATGCACTGACCATTGGATTAATATTAATTCAACAACCTAAAATTAAAAAAAACTTAATTTGTTACAAGGAAAAGAACTCCACATTCTCATGTTTAAACTTTGACGATCTTTTTCTTCTCATGAAAACTACTGTTGATAAATAGGGTTTGGGATTCAAGTGCTTCTTGTTTCTATTGTTGTTATTTATTTGTTTGGTTTCTGGGATGTTGAGTTTGGGTTGTTCAAACTTAACCCGAAGCCCATTTTATCAAATTGGGTTGAGTTTAGGATGATTGTGTTGACCGAGTTCAGACTCATGTGTTTCACTTTAGGCTGGGCTTGGGATGACCTCAACTTGGCCCGATTTCTAGCCCTAACTACTTGGTTTCATGTAGGGCTTCAAATCAGGCTAGGTTGGATCGGGCTGAGGTCATCCTGAGCCCAAACCAGAGTTCACCAATTCTACCCAAACTAGGCCCGAGCCCGACCTCAGCCCAAGGTTGCCTGCCCAAACTTGGCCCAATTTAAAAAAGTCGGGCTTCGGGGCCAGTTTGGGGCCTTTTCTACAATTTTCGATTTCAACGATTTGGGGCTCTTCTGAGGATTTGTTTCTTACCTACATTAGTATTTATGCTGTATTATATACTCATGTTTTGGCTGTTCATGTGTATATTTGTATGATTTTTTTTTTAGGTTGTTAAAGATCTCGCTTATGATTGCATGGTGAAGACCATCATCTAAAGAGCTAGGGACCCAACTAATTAATCAGAATCTGAATAACTACGATAGTCTATGCATCAATATGCATTTATTTCTTTTTTTTTTTCCTATTAAAACATGATCCACATAAATGAGAGAAAGAGGCAATGGATAGAGATGAGAGAGAGAGAGAGAGAGAGAGAGAGAGAGAGGAGGAGGAGGAAACACATACCTATTCATGGAGAAAGAGTATCATTTTCACCAATGATGGTAGTCGCAAGGCTGTCGGGGAGAGAGAGAGAGAATTGGATGGAGAGAGGGGCGAAAGAGAGAATTGGCTGAAGAGAGAGGGGGAGAGTAACTAAAGAAAAATTAGGGTTCTTAAAAAGCCATTAGATGGAAAGCCATCCAACGGTTAGCCCTTAAGTCATATGCTATTTTATATAATATTAGGGTCAGATCGGGCTTGGGCTTTTTTGCTTCTGTCTGAAATCGGCCTGAAAAAATATCGGGCCTTATTTTTTGAAACCAAACTTGACCCAAGCCCAAACTTAGCCAACCCAGCCCAGCAGAAGTGCAGGTTGGATAAGTCGGGCTTCTGGCTGGCCCGACCCAATTTGCAACCTTAGTATCCTGTCACAATTAGGGGTGAGCATGGTCTAGCCTAGACCCAAAAAATATTTGATAACTTTAGGTTCGAGCCCAACCCTAGTTATTTTATTGGGCCTAGGGCCAACCCAGAGCTTGTTTAAGCTTAACTTTAGTTTTGTCTTTGCATGATTGCATTCATAATTTCCCATGGAGGTGGAAGCTCAATTGATGATGTAAGCTCTTTCCCTTGTTTTATATGATAGTTAGAAAGAGAGATGTATGATACAATAAATAAGGGATTTAGATGTCATCTAATACATAACCAATTTTTCTTGTATGTAACTATTTGAATAATGAAAAATAAATCTATCAAAGCTCCAAACAATGCATAATACGATTCTCAATTGCTTGGGTTATATATATATATATCGGGCTAAGCTGACATAAGCCTGAGCCAGAGCCCAAGCCTAGCCATAACAAATATTTGGGCTTTATCTCAAGATCGGGCTGGGTTTTTTAGGCCAAATTACAGTCCATGTTGGGCCGGGCTTGGATTGGGCTTAGGTAAGCCTAAGCCCGACCCTAACAAATGCTTGAAGTATCACTTTTGTATAAGAATTAATTACCTTTTTTGAGAAATGTATTTTTTTTTTTGTGACACAGGTGAAGAAGCCATGTCTACAGTCCATGTTGGTCTAGGCTTGGATTGGGCTGAGTTAAGCCTAAGCCTGGCTCTAACAAATGCTCGAAGTATCACTTTTGTATAAGAATTAATTACCTTTTCTGAGAAAGGTATTTTTTTTTTTTTTTTTGTGACACAGGTGAAGAAGCCATGTCTTAAGGAAGAAGCTATACTTTGTCAACTTATGACAAAAAGAGAGAGAGAGTTAATATGAGAGAGTTAATATGAGAGAGTTATTATAGGTAGGTACATGTACTTAGGATTTATTTGTAAATTATTATGTTTTGAAATTTTGTCATGGAATTGACAAAGGGAGAGAGATTGTTAGATATAAATGTATGTATTGTCAATCCCATTCCAAAACTTATAAGTACATGTAAAAGTGTGGTCAGTGTATTGGATCGATTACGTGATTTGTAATGTAAGTCCAACACAAGTCTAAGAAGTTCAAGGAGATCTTAAAGCCAGAAGACCACAAAGTAACAAGAGACTCAAGCCACAGTAAAGACCTCAAGAAGTCTCAAGTCACAAGCATGCAGATGCAGCCTCAAGAGACCAAACCAATGCTTAAAAGTAAATTGGTAAATGTTTGATAAGTAGGTGTTTGGGTATACGTATGAACTTAGATGGATCATAGGATGGCTTAAAAATGGGTCACCCAAACTTATAGAAGGTTCCACAAAGATTGGATTAAAGATAAATTGACAAAAATTAAGTAAAACAAAAATGTGTTAAAAAGTAAAAATGACTTTAAACTTAAAATGAACATAACTTTTGATCTTGATGTCCACTCAGGGCCTGTAAGTACTCAAAATGATCTGATCGACAAGAACTTTTTGAAAATGACAATTTTCGAGTGCTTAAAAAAAATTCTCGAGTGGTCAAAAGAGTTCGAGGGCTCATAAAAATTTGGAGCATTTGAAAAGTGTAAATCTGAATATATATATATATATATATATATAATGACTCTTTTAAAATGGCTATATTTCTAGCCGTTAGAAAAGAGCTATTGGGTGCTCTAAAAGCTTGGTTTTCCAAGCTCTATAAATAGGGAGCACTCCCTATTGGTTTTGCAACACTTGTAAATGATTTCATGGTAAAATCTCTTAAGAATTAAGCCAAATTGTGAGGTATTGAGCCAACTAAGTAAGATTTTTGTGAACCTTTGACTTTGTAGTTGTGTCCATAATAAAATCCTAACTAAGGTCTTGTAGTGAGCTTCCTAAACCTATAGTTACATCACTTACAAGTTAAATGGTGGTTTCTAATAGACAAATTAGAGTGCAAAAGGCAATCCGGATTAAGGAGGGAGTTCTAAAGTCTTCACAATTTCAATCAAAGTTCACAGTCTTTGTCGAAGATACTGGAGGTAGATTCTTACAACACTTGTTAGAGTTAAGTGCGGATCTTTATCGTCCATCGAAACCACTGGATAGTTAGTGAGTGGATTCTCTGGAGCTTGTAGGTGAATTTCAAGTTTTATTAATTTTACCTATAATAGTTAGTGAACTATTAATAAAAAAATTAAAGAAGCTCGGGGGTGAGCTGGTTTGAAAGTGGACATAGGTTCGAAGTGTCAAACCACTATAAAATATGGTGTTATCTTTGTATGATTGCTTTTCTATTATCACGTGTCTTTATTTGTGACATATATACAATCATTATATATTCTTTTGTACAAAAATAACCTTAATAATCTAAGTAAAACATTAATTAAAAAGAATCATTTAAGGGATCTATCAGCCTTGCTTCTGCCTTGTTATAGGTTACACTATAATGTACGACGAAACCCCATAGTCTATAATTGGTTCATAGTGTAGAACTAAGTAAAACTCTTAAGCAAGTTAAAATAAAAATTGGATTTAGAATTCATAAGTTAAATAATTTTAAAGGTTGGCAGGGATCCTATTCACCTCCTCTTTAAGATCATATTTCGGACATCGGTTCTTCGGAATTTCATATGAATCTTTGGTTATAGAAAGAATGGAACCCAGATCCCTGCTGTAATTAGCAAAATGTTTTGCAATTTAATTAGATCGGGACTTCAAACAGAAAAGGCTTTGGAAAACAATAAGCTTGAGGTTGAAGAGGGTTCATAGATGGCTGGAAAAGGACATATCCTTTTGCCCAAGGGAGGTGACTCCAAATCACTAATCTATTTTATTTTTTAATCTCTTTTAAACATATCGGTAGAACTGCTAAGCAGGTTGCTCATACTCTTGCGAAGCATGACCTAAGTGAGACTGGATCTTTTCTGGGTTGTTGCTCATCAGCTATGCGTCAGTGCAGCAAACACTCCTTTTGGAAGTGGCATTCTCATCAGCAACCAGTAGTAACTCAAGTTGCTCCCATTTAATTCAATTTATTCTCTTTATCCGAGGAAAAAAAAAACATAGATTGGGTTGGCCCATGAAAGTATGATTTGATCCTTGTTGCTTTTTATAAGGTCTCAACAAGCGCAAAGCTTGTTTACGACAGCCAGATTTGGTGCATTCCGGTGAGTGAGAGATTTGTACATCTTATCAGAGCGGGAATGTAGAATTTAATTGGAGTAAAAAAAGAGAAGGGAGAATGGTTCCTAAGCTAAGATGGTCCATTAATTGGATAAAATGACTTGAGTTGAGATGAGACGAATTATTGCTAATGTTGTTGCGGTGGTAGCTGCTGCGTGAGGGAAACCTACACCACAGCAATTGCTGATGTTACCTTATCTTTCATGTTAATTTAGAGACGGTAAAGCAGAAACTTAGAAAACTGAATTTTGAAGGGCAAATAGGACGAGAGAACTAGTGATTGATATTAGTAACGTCTTGTCAGTCACCAAAGAGAAATGGTGGTGGTTTTGATCGAAAACACGATGACGTGGAGGACAATAATAGTTGATAGCTAGGTCCCACTTTGCTCATCTCCGGAGTCATTGGAAAATCTGGAGGTGAGGTGACTCTGGATGTGGATGGATGATATGAATGAATGAACTCACGTAGCCTGGGCTACCTCATCTCCTGCCTAGTATTGCTACTATTCATCCATTTCTGGATTGCAAAACGATTGATTGATCACTGAAACAACAGATGGTTCTCCCCCACTGGTCCAGCTTTTAATAAGAGCTAGCCACCCATTTTTCTGCAATGGACGATGGTCTTCTCTCTCTCTCTCTCTCTCTCTCTTATAGACCCAACTGATTGACACACTTGTTGCCGCCCAACATTTTACACCTGGCGTTGACGACTTGATTGTTATCAATCAACAATTCAGTCATTAAACCAAGATAAGATTTTTTTTCTTTTTTTTTGATAAGAATTAAACCATGATAAGATGAGCTTGCAGTTTTGTATTGAAAGGTGGCAGTATATATGTGGCAGGTTGCTGTATCCAGGTGTCTACAGATGTCTGCTTGCTTGACCTCTGCTTGAACTGAAGAAAAGACAATATATGATTGAAATCATTATAAAGAAATAGATGAAGGGGAAGGATAATTTTTGTAAAACATATTATTATTTATGACTGTTTAGTATGCTACAATATATATCATCTTTGTTAAGCAACATCATTTTATTTTGACACCTCCTAAACACGCCAGGTGTTGCCTTTAATTAGCTGAAATGTGCCTTAGACGTTTCTTCTTATGTGTTAATAATAATAATAATGCCGTGCCGTGCCGTACCAAAATGTGAATACTAAAAAGATTCGAAGTAGTGAATTGTGGTAGCAGCTAGCATTGATGGGGAGGTAGGGATAGGATAGATTAGACGTCCAAAATCATACATATGGCCAACAGGTTTTATGCTTTGGCCCTCAACTTTGCAGGTCTAAATTAGGGTCTTGATTCCATTTGTTAGCCCTCACATGGGATGTCGCTTCTTAACCCCGATATTGCCAGTTCAAGGTGGCTACGATTGTTAAACGTGTTTCAATTTGATGTTAAAAAACAAAACAAAAAAAAAAGTTTTACACCTCACATTTGGTATTCTCATTGAGCCCAAGATTTCCACAAGATTGAGCCTCCACCTTTCAAAAATATGAAAAAATAAGTTTTATAAAGAGTTCACAGGTTTTTTGTTGAACCATCCAACCTGACCGGTTAAACCATCTTTTGAATCTGTTTTTCTAAATTATGAAAAGATGAAAAATTAAGTTTTATAAAAATTTGAATCCTGGTTACTAAAATTAAAGTTTATTGTTCTAACCACTAGACTACAAATCATCTTTTGTTTTGTACCTATCACCAAAAAATAATAATTTAAACAAAATTTCATTTTTATCATATATATTTATACATGCTTTTTTGTCTATTTATATTATATTTTTAAAATATGTGATATGAAATTGTAATATAATTTTTTAAATTTATTTTATTATATAATTAATTTTTTAATTAACCTTACGGTTTGACTAGTGACCCACTGGTTGAACCAATGATCCAGTGACCCAGCCTCTTGACCAGGTCAATATCCGGTCCAGGTTTAATAATTGAAACCATTGGAAAGTTATAGCCTATTGGATTAGCTTCGTACCAAGCCCAGGATTACATAAATTAGACAATAGCCAGGTAAGTTATGGAAAAATAAAAAAGGCTGTACATCAACAACAGGAGAATGATTGTATGTGTTGACACAGACCTATGTAGGCGTGCCATTGATTGACACATGATGTGTTTTTGAATTTGGTGTGTGTGTGTTTTTTTTTTTTTTTTTTTACACCTGAACACTTTTTTGAACCCAAACACATGATGTGTCAGCTTATAATTCACCCTAAAACACTACAGACACTTTTTCATCACAGAACATTTTCTTCCCAAGCAACAGAGTTGTAAGGTTTGAGTGTTATTTTAAATTTTGTGTAAAGGTAAAGTAATCTTTCAATTACAATTTAATTGGTTGGCTATTACCAAGAGATATTGATAGGTAAAATTGCTTTGAAACTGTTAAGATATATTTTTAGGGAATCTTGTATTTAATGAATTCTCAAACCAATTATTTATTTTTGAGAATACAACCTGGGTCCCCCCTCCCCCCAAACCTCTCCCTCTAGAGAGAAGACTCATTCTTCTTGAATCTCTTAAAGTGATTTTCGATTAGATCAATGTGGCGTTAATTTCTAGCCAAACAAAGGGGTCTTCGTATAGTTGACAAAAGTACATTTGGTAATTTGAAAATGGGTTTAGGTATTCATATTAAGAGAATACTAATTAATTAAATTACTTGAAACCAATTTTTTAAAGTTATAAGTTAATAAGATTTCTAGGTTATTACATTAGCATCTTGACCCCAAATTTTAGTAGTTAAATTATGTTATTAGTTTACATTGCAACTTATAATACATTCTCTATTGTATGGGTTCCAAATCCAAAACTAAATGCTCATTCACGTTCTCATTTCCTTTCCCATTTTATTAATAAAATTACCCACTCACATTTTTGTTTTAGTTCAAATAGGGGGCTAGAACCTCCCTGTAACAAACTGTAATTTCCATCAAAATTAATTAATAGTAGCAGGCAGAGTTTAATGTATGACTTGGGGGAGTGGTTTGGGTATAACTCAATATTGATAGCCAAATATTTGGTAAAATATTTTAAATCCTAAAAAGTTCGTCTACGGAAACATGCTTTCTTTAATTAATTAATTTATTTTTTGTCTGTGCATTAAAAACTCTACCAATTTATGATATATTTTATGTATAAAAATATCATATATAAGATAACAAATATGTACAACAAAATATATTCTTTCATATTCTTTTTTTTTTTTTTCTTTTTTCATTTGAAATTCATATTATCACATAATATATATTATTTTGAAAAAAATATATTTTCTATAATTTTTTAAAGGATTTTGTGTGTGGTGATTTTCAACTTGTTATTTATTTATTTTTAAATTTTAAAAAAAATGAAATTGGAGATACTCGTTAAGGTTTGAGTTCAACCAAAATGCGCTTCACAATACAATTAGGGCGAATATGAACCAGACATTGGCATATATGTATTTGGTTCATTTATAATTAGATATTAATTAAATGAACAAATATTAAATTGACTTGGATACGCATGGGTTTATATTCATATTTGTTAAATTAGTCAAATATCGAATACGGATATATGCGATTACATAATTTCATTAAGTTAGATTAAAAAAATCAGTCATTAGGTTATGTGTGTGTGTGTGTGTGTGTGTGTGTGTATACATGAAAATAGAGTTGAGATCAGGTGTGGCAATAATTGCAATGATTTTGTGCCGCAATAGTTACTAAATCCGGACCAATAACCTGGCAACTGACACCTCACCCGATCCAGGTTGTTAATTAGACCGTTTATGTAATAAACCTGACAACTTTTTTATTATCAAATAAGCTTTATTATTTTTTTCATGCATACCTATTTGTCTTTTTACATTATAGTTTTAGGAATATGTGATATAAAATTGTTATATAATTTTTTCAACTTATTTTCTTATTTATTTAATATATATTTTTTATTTTTAATATTCTTTTTAATTGATCCTATGGTTCAACCAGTGACCCAGGTTCTCAACTGGGTCAATGTCGTATCCAGGTTACTTTATGCATTCGGTTTTAATGTACAGCTGGGATTGTTGATGAGTCGAGTTAGCCTAGCCTAAGCCTTAATTTAAGCTCGTTTCGTAAGTGAACCCAGGTTTAGATTCACTAAGCATAGTTCTCAGAACGCTCGAACTTGTTAAAAACTCGATTTGGTTAAGAATTATTTATATATAGTAATTTTATATATTATATTGTGACAATTGTGACAATAAGACAAATTAGGCTAATGGGCCCTTTTTTTCGTTTTTTATTTGGGCTGGCGAGCCTATCCTGAGTTCGGCACTCATGCTCATCATGGTTGTATGGTAAAAGCTGCACGGATTCAGTGTGGCTTTTGTCACACCTGATCCCGGGGTTCCGAAAGTATTATCCCATTGACGAAGATATCAATCACACAATGAATTATATGGCTCCCAAAGTTCTTGTAACTGAATTTACCAACAAAAATAATAATAATAATAATAAGTTGAAGTAACATAGACACCAAAAAACCCATTTTTATTTCAGTAAACAATACCTTCTACCTTTGTCTTGCTTGTTTCATTTTTTATTATCATTTATAAATAGTAATTTATATAAAATATTGCTCTTCGTAATTGGATGACTTTGGAAAACAAAGGCAAGAATGGATTGGCTAGATGTTGACAAGAGAAAAAAAAAAAAAAAAATTTTTACATCATATTTAATTATAGTGGGCAATGTCGTAAGGATTGCCACGTCAATGCTTCCCAAAGCACACGCAACCTTATCCACTTTTCCGTTTTCCCTAGCTTTTCTTTTCCGTGGGGCAACACCTTCTGCTCATCATATTCCTCTCCCCGCGTGTCATGGACTTTTGGATCATTGTTAAATTATTATTAAAATTTTAGGAAAAGCAACAAAAAAGGGTAATTGACTACCATACTAACCATACACGAATTACCTTTAAAAAAAAAAAAAAGTCAAACCATACACACCTTTTGGGACTCCTGACCAATTCCGAAGGCAAGATCTAGATTCAAGAGAGCTCAACTTCTTCAGAAACCTTTACCTTCTTTGAACTGTACAATTCTAGAAAGCTCATCTCATTTCCGGTTCAATTTTTGAAACTTTTACCTAGAAGGGTGGGTCTTCTTTGAACTGTACAATTCTAGAAAGCTCATCTCATTTACGGTTCAAGGTAAAGGGGTAGAATGAACTGTAAAATTCTAGAGAGCTCAAACTCATTTACGGTTCAATTTTTGAAACTTATATCGGGAAAGGGTGGGTTTTCTTTCAACTGTAAAATTCACATGGAAAGGCATAAAATTCACAGTCGTGATCATTTGCAATTTAGAACATCTCATCTCTTTAAGACCATGACATGGAAGGCATGAGATTTTCTGAATTTTTTTGATGCAACGGAATAGCAAAGAAGAATAAGTCGTCTCTTTTGTTGAAAAAAACCCTAAATTTCACTAAAGAGGAGAAACTCTTTTATTAATGAAAGACTAAATTACTTTGAAGGTTACAATGGTTTAAATAGAGAAAAAAACCCCTAATTCGTGTTACGCACAAAATTAGATTAATTTGATAAATTTTATTTAAAATAGCAAAAACAAGTTACTAACAAAATCAAATACTACTATCACTAAGAAACACCTCAGAACAACAAGATCTTATTCTGCCTTCTAAATAAAAACTTATAGCAAAAAAAAAAAACAAAAAAATCGTTAATTTGAAGGAATTTATGAAAAAAATGATGGTGCTAATTTCTACTAGAACTTTTTACCCTTCTTGTGTGTAACTCACTAAGCTGCTTCTGGCATTTGTTCAACATCATTTTGTTTTTGGGTGAACATGAGATTTTCTAAATGATGAACCTTCTCTTGACTTTTGAGGACAATATTTCATGTTATGTATTTTATACTACTGATGTGATTATGTATATGAAGATTTGGTAAATTAGTGCCTCCTTTCCAATAAATCATAGGCTCTAGTTTTCCTCAAACAACATAAAAGTCTGTCCGTGAACCCAAATAAAGATGGAAGGCTTGGTAACAAGGGTCCATTGATAACTTTTGTGCCTAACGATCTTAGTTCATATGGATCTAGAACATAATAGAAAAGACAGATTTGAATTGTACGAGACTCCAAAAAATATCCATTTTCATTCTTCATAAAAAGAAAAAAGAACAAATTTAGGCTCCCAGCCATCAGCTGCTAGAAAACATTAAAGATGTACATTTAAGCTGTTTTAAGGTTGAGCTTTTGTAGTCTCTCAACTGCAACAAAATATAGAATATAAAGAAAGCACCTTCTTCAACATTCTATTCAACACCCTAAACGGGAAAGCTACCCCATTCTTTTCTTCTTTCAAGTCTCAAGAAGAGCAGGCTAAGATCCCCAAATAAAAAAAAAAAAAAAAAAAAGAAGCCTGCAACTTCAGGACGCATATGTACAGCAAGGGAACTTCAATACTGGTTCCTCTTTCACTATCCCCTCCACGCAGACATAGATATGTGGACAAGGGTACACTCGAACTGTACAAGAGACTAAAAAGAGAAATGAACAGGTGGATATTGTGGCTTGTTCAAATCATCTCCCAGCTGTAACTAACGACTTCTCCTCAGAGTCTTGAATGGACTTTGAGGTCGAAGGAAGCGGGAGCTTCAGATTTGCAGCAGTTGGTTCTGCTGTTAATTCTTCTAGTACAGGCACAGGCACTGGTTCTACCGGTTTTGGTGTGTAGTCGAAGGAAAGATCTTTATTTGCAGCCAAAGCAAGAAGCTCTTTTTCCTCCAGTCCTTTGGGAGGCCCAAGGCTGCAACGATCTGTTGTGTGCTTCGCCAATGCATCTTTGAATTTCTTGATCTGTGAGCACAGAAAAAGGTGTTCAGAATCAGATAATACAAAAAATAAAAAATAAAAAATATTCAAGTGTGTATACAAATAAAGAATGATCAACAAAGGCTAAAATCCAAGTTTGATGAAATAAAACAACTGGGTTTGTGAAGATGAAAGTTCAGATATGAAAGAAAAAAAAAGTCCCAACTAAATTTTTAAACATGGGTTGGGGAGGAGGGGGGATTTTTATTTGGGGAAACCCAACTCAGTTAATACTGAATGAAGGAAAACCCACTTAAGTTCGGTTTCTAATTAGACAACATAAACATTCAGAAGCAAAACATGTCACGTTTTAAAGAGAGAGAAGAAAAAAAGAAAAAAGGTCTAAAATATTTCTTAAAGAAAGAAATGGAAGGAAAAGGCAACTCACAGTAGCGTTTGTGCAACTAAAGCTGCATAGACGACCATGGGCTCCTCTGTAAAATCGGAAGAAGGGAAGAACATGGACGTTGAGGCTATAACACATTGATTTATGCTCCTCATAGTTCACCTGAATGAACTGAACATCTGGGTTCATCTCCGCAAATTGACAGATCTGAAGAACAAAACACAACACAAATAGGTAAGATTTTGCTCTTTTTTTTTCTTTCAAATTCTCCCTCAAAAGCGAAGAAATCTACAATGGTACTAGAGATGCACACCTTTGGATGGAGAGCTCTACATCCCCCACATCCCGGAGAGAAGAAATCCACAATAACGAGTTTATCTCCCGGGGTTAATAAGGAAGTGACAAGATCTTGGGCAGAAGTTATTTCTTTCATGTTGGGTTGAAGCCCCTTCTCCCACCATTTCAGAGCTTTCCCAATGGTAAGGCCCATCTGCAATTACCCCAAAACAAAAATCCCATGAAAATAGGATCTAAAAAAAAACAATAAAATCGAATAGATATAGATCCTGGAATTTCCGTAAATGTTTTGACTAGAAACAAAACTCAATTAAAAAAAAAATTGATCTTGCAAAATCCCATAACATCATCAGATAGAGGAAACAAAAAAATCACATATTCACAAATAAATACATGTTATACTAAAGCGAATGACGACGAACCCATTAAAAAAGCCTGATCTTGAAATCCACAAAGGAAGGCCGAGAGCTATGAACCAAAGTTAATGAGAAAGATGAAGAAGAAATTGAAGAGAACCAATAAAAAAAAAAGAAGAAAGGAAACAGCCGAAATAGAAAAATGAAATCTTAAATTAGCGATGGATGGATGGATGGATGGGATCTCAAATACCTGCGCAGACGAAACCTGAAGATTCCCTCTCTTGTGCTCCCTTTCACCTGCTTGAAGAAGGTTCCTCCGGCCATGAAAATTGGAGCTAGAGGACGATTGCAGAGGTGGGATGCTTAGAGAAGGAAAAACAAAAGAAGGGGAAATTTTCTTAGGAGAAACAGAGATGCAGAGATGGGGACATGGGGAAAGCAGGTTTATTTTGCTCAGTAATTCAGCCATGAACGCCAAATTGGGTCGGCAATTAGAAACTAGTATCGAGAAGAAAAGCAAAAAAAAAAGCTCAGAGAAGGAGTCAAAAAATGAAATTCAGATAAGGAGGAAGAAAGTCCGTTATATCGCTTGCTTTTGGTCCAAGAAAAGAAAATTGTGAGTGAAACGCGGAAGAGGAACATTTCCATCCCATCCTGAATCCATTCACCGTCTTTTTATGAGCATCCGTTGGATTCATAGAGTACGTACGAACGAACGAGTTCACACCATCGATTGGGTGGGATTTAGATTTTGGAGTGTCTGTAGCAGTTAAGCCGTTTCTTACGGTCGATGCGCCGCGACGTGGGTTTCTAAGATTGTCGACACATGGCATTATGATCTTCATCCGTTGAAAAATGGATATGCTTTGGATAAAAGGTGGAAGGTGTTTTGCCACCTCATCTATCCACTCCTCTCTCTCTCTCTCTTTCTTTTCCGTTTCCCGGGCCCTGCCCTGTGCCCTTCTCAAATTAAATATACATGAATGTGTAACTGTTTTCAAAACTTGACACATATACCCAAATATTTCAAACTATAAAATTTGGGCATCAGTTTTAATTTTGTTTATGTGTCGCGCGCTAGATACAATTGTTGCACGTTAATGTATTTTAATATATTGCATAGGATCCTAAGTCCCTCGGAAGTTATAAATGATGTTTAGATAAATAACCCTTGGATTAGAATCTTCTGTCTTGCAACCTCAGAGTATTTAATGGGGAAGGATCTGCTCCATCCAATCTATCTCTCCCTCCGTGTCCCCACACACAAAATGTCAGGTGTGTAGGGTTAAAACTGTAAAAACAGTTTTCAAAATATATATATATTTGAAAAAGGTACAATAAAAATGGGGTTCATAGGGTTCCAACTAGGGTGGCAACTCGTGTTGGCGGGTCGGATTCGCGTTGTGTCGAGGTAGGGGTATAAGACTATTTGGCTCAACCCTAGCCCGACCCATTTATTAATTGTGTCAAAGCAGGTCAACCTGTTTTGACTCAA
>JAOXJP010238534.1:0-23525 GCA_025762735.1 Platanus orientalis | reverse complement strand
CCCACCAGCTAATCTAATTTGTTCAACCACCCAACAAAATTACTGATCGACCCATCAGGAAGCGTGGCTACAGACCGACCCGATAAAGAAAATCCGTCGTCCGACCCATTAGAAATGTAGGGTACCAACCAACCCCATTGTCTTCCAGATTACTCATCAGCAAAAATCGATCGAGGGATGACCACCCACGGCTCTCAAGGTGACGGATGTACAATAATACCCGAGTGAACCACAAGTTAGACAAAAGCGGTTACAGGATGCAGAGCATGATAGAACAACTACCAACCCAACGCTGACACGTGGATCACTCCTCCACTTTCCTGTAACCAACTCAAAGAATGTTTGAGGAATGGGAAAAGGGACGATATAAAAGGGGAAAGGAACCCTGAAAATGGGTAAGCACAATCAATCCTAAAAGAGAGGGAAAGGCTTCTTTCATTTTTTCCCTTTCTCTAACTTGGGCGTTGGAGAGGTGTTGGCCGGCACCACACCGATGCCATTTTCCCGCCAGTGTGCAAGTACCATCCGGATTCCAAATTGAGGGACTCCATTGGACCATTTGAGTGATCCTCTTCCGGGCATCATCAGTTGGCGCCATCTGTGGGAACGAAAAGGAAGTTCCGGAAAGATAAAGGTCTTATGGTAGAAACTCGATCTGGAAGAATGAAAGCTCATCGGAATGCATCATCCATGAACAATCCAGGAAAAGGAGAGGTCGAGGCAGCCTGAATCATAAGCCTGGAGCAAAAGCTATAATATCTTCACCGCAGTATGGAAAGAATGGCACGGCAAAATCAGGAGCTGAATCGTAAGCTTGTGGAGAGGATAGAACATCTATGCTCTGACGATAGGAGGACACAGGACGGTATGCATCCCGGCCCAGAAGTGGAAGGACCTAGAAGGGAGAGGGAAGATGATAACCAAGGCCCAGGAGCTTCAGTGTCACGGCCTATCAGTGCCACAGGCGCAGGAACTACAGCCGAACAAGATAGTCGTATTCAGAGGATGCAAGATCAAATGAACACGATAATGGTAGCTATCTGAGGTAAGGCTCCATCTACGGTGGAAGCATTGGTATAGAGGATAGATCATCCCTTCTCCATGACAATCATGTCGCATCCTCTCCCTAAGAAATTCGGTATCCCCCCAATGGAATCTTTCGACAGAAGCAAGGATCCATTTGATCACTTGGAGACTTACAAAACTTTGATGCTACTACACCACTACTCAGATGGGGTCATGTGTAGGGCATTCCTAGAAACCCTGAAAGGTTCAACACGAAAATGGTTCAATAGCCTTTAACCCAATAGCATCAACTCGTTCTCTGAATTAAGCCAGTCGTTTGCCAGCCATTTCATAGGAGGGAGGTGTTATCGTCGACTGGCCACCTATCTGTTTAATGTCAAACAGGCAAAAGGGGAATCGTTAAGGGACTATGTCTCTCATTTCAATCAAGAGGTAATGTAAGTAGATGATGCTGATGAGAAGGTCGTGCTCACTACCTTTATGGGTGGACTATTGCCCACTAAATTCTTATTCTCTCTTTTGAAGTCCCCTCCAAGTAGTATGGCTTAGCTGATGCTAAGGGCCCAAAAACATATGAACGTCGAAGACACGATGGCAGCCCGACGGGACCAAGGGAACGAGTTCCGTGAGCAATCAAAGAGAAAAAGAGATGAGCGACCAAAAGTGGCCGAAGCTGAAGGAAAGATGAGAGATAATCCTAACCGGGCGGCACAACCCAGGGAAGCATGCCCGTCACCTCGTAGGTCCTAGGCTTATACCCTACTCAATTTCCCATTAGAGTAAGTGTTTATGTATGTATGGGATGACCCTTCTTTAAAGTGGCCTAAAAAGCTCAAGACCCCCCAGAGAAGAGATCCCAAAAGAAGTATTACCGGTTTCATTATGACCATGCCCACAATACAGAGGACTGCATCGACCTAAGAGACCAGGTAAAAGCACTCATTTGACAGGGACGATTAAAACGCTTTGTAGAGGGTCGCCCAGGAACACCATCGGAAAGAGCTGAGAAATCTCCAAGCCAAAAGAATACTGGACCCGAGCCGCTATGTGAGATAAAGGTCACCACAGGTGGTTTGACAGAAGGTGGCGAATCGTCATCGGCCAAGAGGGCATACGCTTGTGTAGTAAAAGTTTCACATGGGGAAATTTACTCTACCGAATGATCGAGAAAATTCCCCCAGATTTGGACGAAAAATATCACGTTCACCGAAGATGATGTTAGAGGGGTGCAACACCCCCATGATTATGCCTTGGTGGTCACTTTGGTCATAGCCAACCACCGAACCTGGAGAATACTGATTGATAATGGTAGCTTAGTAGATATCTTATACTTGTCCACGCTTGAGCAAATGGGAACCGAAAATGAGAAAATCCGAGTGACTACAACACCATTGGTCAGCTTCATGGGAGACAAGCTATATCCAGTAGGGATCATTACACTACCTGTGACAGCTGAAACTCGCCCCCACCAAGTGACCAAAGCAGTCAACTTCTTAATTGTAGATTGCCCCTCGGCCTATAATGCGATCATAGGGAGGCTGACACTTAACAAAATGAAGGTTGTCACCTCGACTTATCACTTGTTGATGCACTTTTCGACCGAGGAGGGGGTTGGAGAAGTAAGAGGTGATTAGACAATGGCATGTGAATGCTACATGACATCCCTAAAAGGGAAAGAGTCCAAGGAGGCCCTCGTTATTGAGGACAGGGACGATGACCAGTTAAGGAGAACTGGACCGGTAGAGGACTTAGAGGAGCTGGGCATAGACCTCAACCATCCCGAGCAGGTGGTACATGTGGGGAGGACGCTTCCTAAAGAAATTAAACTCCATTTACAAAAACTCTTGATGACCTATAGGGATGTCTTCGCTTGGACACACGCGGACATGCCCAGGATCGACCCAAGAGTAATCACGCATAGACTGAGTGTCGACCCAACTGTGAAACCGATCAGATAAAAAAAGAGAACTTTTGCAGCCGATCGGAACCAAGCCATAGGAGAGGAAGTAGAGAAGCTGCGGAAAATGGGGTTCATATGGGAAGTCATCTATTCCGATTGGATGGCTAATGTGGTGTTGGTAAAGAAGAGCAATGGGAAGTGGAGGATGTGTGTAGACTTCACTGACCTCAACAAAGCGTGTCCCAAAGACAGCTTGCCCTTACCAAGAATAAACGCACTGGTTGATTCTACTTCAGGCCACGCCCTATTCAGCTTCATAGACGCATTCTCGGGCTACAACAAATACGAATGGAGAAAGGGAATCGTGAGAAAACGTCCTTCATAACTGACCGAGAGACCTATTGTTATGAAGTCATGCCATTCAGGTTAAAGAACGCAGGAGCCACTTATCAAAGGTTGGTGAATAGAATGTTCAAGACCCAGATTAGGAGAAATGTAGAAGTCTACATGGACGACATGCTTGTTAAAAGCATGGAAGCTGAGAGTTATGTGGATGACCTGGAAGAAACCCTTCAAACCCTAAGGGCATTCCAAATGAAACTGAACCCAGCTAAGTGTGCCTTCGGGGTGTCAGTTAGAAAGTTCTTGGGGTTCATGGTCTCCCATAGGGGGATAGAAGTCAACCCAGAGAAAGTTGACGCGATTATAAATATGAAGTCGCCGTAGACCGTGAAAGACGTTCAACGGCTGGCAGGAAGGGTAGATGCCCTCAGCTGATTCGTTTCGAGGTCGACAGACAGATGCTTTCCTTTCTTTCACCTTTTAAAGAAAGGGTTCAAGTAGACGAAGGAAGTCGAGGGGTCATTTCAAGATCTTAAAAAGCATTTGGTGAGCTTACTTACCCTTGGGCGAATAACCCTAGGAGAAGACATATCTACATCTGGCAGTGTCCGAGGTAGCTGTGAGCTTAGTCCTAATAAGAGATGAGCATGGTCAGATCCCTATTTATTATACCAGCCGAGCCCTCCATGGAGAAAAATTGAAGTATCCACCTCTAGAAAAACTGGCATTTGCCCTGATAACGACAGTAAGAAAGCTCAGGCCCTACTTTCAATCCCATCAGATCGTGGTACTAATAAATCAGTCGTTGAAGGCCGTGTTACAGAAGCCAGAGGTCTAGGGCAAGTTAGTGAAATGGGCCATGGAGTTGGGCGAATTTGACATTTGTTACAGATCGAGGACAGCCATAAAAGGGCAGGTCTTGGTGGATTTCCTAGCTGAATTAACACTAGAGATGTGTGAAATGTTTTCCCCTGAGTCAGAATGGACCCTTCACATGGATGGATCATCCACTGCTTCATCTAGCGGCGCGGGTCTCTTGTTGACTACCCCCGAGGGAATGGCAATTGAGTATGCAATCCAATTGGGGTTCAAAGCAACAAACAATGAAGCTGAGTATAAGGCCTTGATAACCAGACTAGGCTTGGCGATTGAGGCCAGAGCAGCACTCTTGTCCGCTCACACTGACTCCAAGCTCGTTGAAGGACAGGTAACCGGAGAGTATGAAGCCAAGGAGGAGAGAATGAAGACATACCTAGCCAGAGTTAGGGAGCTCATGTCCCACTTCAAGGCTATCGAGATTAAGCATATTCTGAGATTTCAAAATGAGCACGCTATTCGGCTGGCACGGTTGGCCTCTAATGATAGATACGCCATGGACAACCGATTGCCAGTAAGTAGACCCAATCAACCTAGTATGGAAGATGAGCCGAAGTTTTGTATGTGTATGAATGTGCTGGCAGATGACTGGAGAATGCCAATTATAGAGTTTTTGAAAATGGGAACTCTTCCATCAAACCGAGAAGAGGCCCGAAAACTGAAGATACATGCCAGTCACTACACTTTAATTAGAGAGCTCCTCTACAAGCGAAGTTTCACCTTACCTTACTTAAGGTGCCTGTCACCGGCCGAGGCAGACTATGTCATAAGGGAGGTCCATGAGGGAATCTACGAAAACCATTTGGGCAGTCGGTCTCTCGTTAACAATTGATTAAAGCCGGATACTACTGGCCGACGATGCAAACTGACTCGGCAAGCCATGTGAGGAAGTGCGATAACTGTCAAAGGTTTGCCAACATTCCCAGGTAGCCAGCTGAGGAGCTCTCGCCCATTATTAGACTGTGGCCCTTTGCCTAATAGGGAATCGACATTCGTAGGACCATTGCCCCTGGCAATGGGTTAAGGCCGAGCCGCTAGAGAAAATAACCGAGCACAACGTACGTAACTTCATTTAGAAATCCATAATTTATCGATTCAGGATACCATAAGTCATCATTACCGACAATGGAAAGTAGTTTGACAATCAACATTTTCGTGAAATCTGCTCCCAGTTAGGGATCAAGAACTATTTTTCCTCCCCAACACATCCTTAAGCCAACGGATAGGTAGAAGTCACTAACAGAACTATATTGAAGATCATCAAGACCAGGTTGGAGGCATCAAAGGGGCAGTGGGCTGATGAGCTACTAGGTGTCTTTTGGGCATACAGAACAACTTTGAGAAGTCCCACGCGAGAGACCCCCTACACCATTGCTTTCGGCTGCCAAGCAGTGATACTAGTGGAAGTCGGGATGGTAAGTCTCAGAATTTAGGAATCAAATGCCAAGGGGTCGGAGAAAGAGTTGGGCCTGAACCTTGACTTGCTAGAAGAAAGGAGAGAGAAAGCATGGCAGTTTATCAACAGAGGATGATGAGTTATCACAAGACCCGAGTGTGGCTGCGGTGCTTCCAAAATGGGGACCTCGTCTTTCGGAAAGTGAGCATAGCAACACATGTTCCAGGAGATGGAAAGCTGGGACCCAATTGGGAAGGTCCCTACTGTGTCACCCGGATTGCATGAAAATGAACCTATTACCTGGAATCCATAGACAGAAAGACCCTATCCTGACCATGGAACATTGAACATTTGAAAAGGTATTACCAATAGTCATGTAATCTTTTATTCATAATAATAAAATCCATCTACTATTGAGCATGGCATAGTATTCTACTACAATGGTTTACAATGAACGCCCCGAGTGGAGTCATAAAAATGGACTAAGTCCAGTAACTCGACCCCTCGGTCAACTACAAGGGTCTATAATGAACACCCCGAGTGAAGTTGTAAAAATAGACTAAGTCCAATAATTCGACCCCTCGGTTTACTACAACGGTCTACAATGAATGCCCTGAGTAGAGTCCAGTAACTCGACCCCTTAGTCTACTACAACGGTCTATAATGAACACCACAAGTGGAGTCGTAAAAATGGACTAAGTCCAGTAAATTGACCCCTTGGTCTACTACAACGATCTACAATGAACGCCCCAAGTGGAGTGGTAAAAATGGACTAAGTCAAGTAACTCGACCCCTAGGTCTACTATAATGGTCTATAATGAATGCCCCGAGTGGAGTCGTAAAAATGGACTAAGTCTAATAACTTGACCCCTCGGTCTACTACAATGGTTTATAATGAACACCCTGAGTGGAGTCATAAAAATGGACTAAGTCCAATAACGACCCCTCGGTCTACTACAACGGTCTACAATGAATGCCTTGAGTGGAGTCGTAAAAATGGACTAAGTCTAATAACTCGACCCCTCGGTCAACTACAACAGTCTACAATGAATGCCCCGAGTGGAGTCGTAAAAATGAACTAAGTCTAGTAACCCGACCTCTCAATCTATTACGTCGGTCTACTACAATGGTTTATAATGAACGCCCTAAGTGGAGTCGTAAAAATGGACTAAGTCCAGTAACTCAACCCCTCGGTCTACTACAACGGTCTACAATGAACACCCTGAGTGGAGTCGTAAAAATGGACTAAGTCCAATAACTCGACCTCCTAGTCTACTACAATGGTCTATAATGAATGCCCCGAGTGGAGTCATAAAAATGGACTAAGTCCAGTAACTTGACCCCTCGGTCTACTACAACGGTCTACAATGAACTCCCTGAGTGGAGTCGTAAAAATGGACTAAGTCCAATAATCCGATCCCTCAGTCTACTACAACGGTCTATAATGAACGCCTCGAGTGAAGTCATAAAAATGGACTAAGTCCAGTAACTCGACCCCTCGGTTTACTACAACGGTCTACAATGAACCCCCTGAGTGGAGTCGTAAAAATGGACTAAGTCCAGTAACTCGACCACTCGGTCTACTACAACGGTCTATAATGAACGCTCTGAGTGGAGTCATAAAAATGAACCAGATCTAGTAACCCGACCCCTCAGTCTACTACGTCAGCCTACCATATCGGTCTAAAACTAATGTCCCAAGTAGTCTGAAGCGACCCCTCGGCCTAACAACAATGGACGATGATTGCCATGCTGAGGGACACTACGAAAATAGATAAACAATTTACTAAGCGATCAACATATCAACAAAGAAAGGAAATAAAATTTCAATTCATGATAGTAAAAAAAAATAGGGGATCTAAATATGAAGGTCCCTCGGTCATTATAAAAACACATGAAGAAGTCCCTAAGAGGTCGCGCCATCTTTCTCTTGGTCGACTACTGCTTCCCCATTTGGCTCTGCAACAAGACGTCGATTTAACATCAGCCCTCAGCATAAAGAGGTCAAGGCTAGGATATATCCTCAGAGCTTAGTGATGGAGAGTCTCGAAACCACTAATGAAATACTCCGTCGTCTCGTCATTGAAGGCCTCAGATTGTAGATAAGCCGCAACTACCTCATTTCAAGCATTTTCCTTCGCTGCCTCTTGTTAGGACTTCACCTCATCCAGAGACGTCCGTAAAGTGGCGGCGGTAGCCCTTTCTCCTTCGGCCTCATCCCGAGCCTCCTCCAGTGAAGCCTCAATGCCTTTGAGCCTATACTTGGTATCTGCTAATTTATCCCTCAGAGCTTTTCGTTTGGCCTCTACCTCAGACAACTTTTCCTTAAGGTCCCCGATGTAATTGTCAGTGGTGAGCTGGCGATTGGCAAGGGCGGTCACTTTTGTCAACACCTGCAACAAGGAGATTCAGTAAGGTGAGACTAAGGGACGCAATTCACTGAAGAGAAAGAAAAGGAAGCTTACCCTCCCAACATCAAGAAAGGTTCTCTTGGGCAAAACTTTAGTGCTATTGTGCCATAGGCTTTTCAGATCCTGTTCAGAGACAATCGAGTGCAGATGATCGACAGCCTCAACTTCCTTGGCCAGCAAAGAAGGAGCAGCTTTCTCCTTTCCCTTATACGAGCCCTCCACATTGTACGAAGGAAGATTCTCGACGCACTCATTGAAGGAAGGAATAGAATCTAAAGCTGCCTCTAAATCAATAATTGAAACAGGAGGTTGCACGACCAATGCGGGGGCCAGCGAAGGAGTTGGCCCAGAACGATCTTTCTCCACTAAGCGGTGTTGAAAAAACTGTGGCTTTTTCTGAGAGCTGCCAAGGGTCGACTTGGCCGACACACTCTTTAAGGAAGACTTTGATGGAACGACCGACATATCTACACATGTAAGCAGACGTTTAAAAAAAAATCCCTGACCAGTCAGAAGAGGAAGCAAGCTAGGTGCCTGACCAATGGGGATAGAAGATGAGCTAGGTGCATGACCCACCGTGAGTAAGGATGATGAGATATCGGGGCCAAACAAGTATGTGGAAAGAGACTCAGAATTCACCAACAGAGAAAAGTCTCAGACTGGGTGCGCTAAAGCCCGCCTAGCCTCTCGAGTTAAGTATCAGATAGTGGGTGCTTAGCTAATGCTACAAAAATTTGGAATATCAGATCGACCGAATGAATAAAGAATATGGAAGGCTAACGGAACCAAGAGTTACCTCTTACACGTAGCTCACCCCATATCTTGGGAATTGTGTGGATCTAATAGTAAGGCGACTCCCATGGGACTAACTCCAAACCATCCCCTGACGTAAAAAAGAATTTGCTTTTCCAACCCTTATTTAACGTTGGAAGACCCATGATCAAGGCTCAGTCGGGCACCCTAGCTGTGAAGTACCACCACCCAGAATGCATCTCCACTGCCTTGTAGGAATAGAGGAACTTAGGAATGGTGATGTGATCCTAGCCGCCACTACACGTAGGTCACAACACCATGCAGGCAATTAGGATCCTCCACGAGTTGGGCATGATTTGGCTTGGGGCTAGATGAAAATGGGTGAGAAGCTGATGAACGAACAAAGGAATTGGGAACCGCAAACCAACCTCCAAAGCTTGTTTAAAGATGGAAACCTCCCCCCAGAAGACAAGAACAAGCTCACTCATTGAAGGCTAGGGCCCTCAAGCCAACTGACTCGGGTATCTGATGAGCCTGACGAAAACCATCTAGTCGAGACCTTGACAAGGTAGAAAGGACACCCTTAGCAGCATATGGCATGTAGGCAAACCGACCTGACCTAATCGATGATGAAGGATGAGGCGAGTCAGGAGAGTCAACACAGACAAGGTTCTCATCAAGGGCTGTAACTAACTCAGTCAACTCGAAAGAACGATCCATTTGATCAACGGCGTATATAACACCAACTGAAGGGCCTATCGCCTCTAAGAAGTACCTAAAGATATTACCCAGAGAAGACAGGTCGAACCCTAAGGCGCTTAGGTCTGGTGGATGTTGGTGAGTGTGATGACAATAGCAAAAACGGACGACGTGAAACCCAAAGGGTGCCCCGGTAAGGTCCAGGGAGGAGTCTTAAGGGTAGCTATAAGGGATCAAGAGTCACAATAGTAGAAAAAAGGAGGATGAAGGCTGTAACCAGGAAACAGTATCAGAAGCCAAACAAGAAAAGAGAAAGGGAAGAGAGAAGAAAAGAAGAGCAAATAAAATAAAAATCACGTGAAGAAGGAGTGGAGCAGATGGTACCTTGACTACCTTCTGGCAGGCGATCTCCTCAATGTAGCATAGACACGAACACGAGTAGTTTATCTAGGAGGAACAAAGGTTGATTCAAAGAGAAACGAAAGACTGGAGAAGATAAGAGAACCAACCCATACATATACCATTCGAAGTTACCCTAAACTGTCGGATCACTCTAATGACCCCTGGCCATTAAATTAAAGTGCGATTTAAAAGAAAATGGCTACCAACCCGCACGTCTTGTCTTCATTAATGGCCCCAGGCTCAATGAGGCAAAGATGAAGTGCTAGTGCCCCGATCGACTCAGCTTTTATATTCCCCATGTCTGTTCGTACTAAGAGACAAGAGGAATAGAGGGCATATGATGATGGAGTATGTGGACCTAAGATGGCTGAGCCGATTAACCGAGCGAACCCCACTGGTCCATCTAGTTTGTTCAGTGACCCAACAAAATTATCGGTCAACCCAGCAGAAGGCATGGCTACTGATTGACCCACCAAAAAGCATGGCTCCCGATCGACCATCAGAGAGGACAACTATCGATCGACCTAATAGACAAGAAAATTACCAATTGACCCATCAGAGATGAACGCTATCGCCTAACCCGACAGAGAAAATATGTTGTCTGACACATTAGACATGTATGGTACTAACCGACCCCATTGCCTTCTAGTTTACTTATCGGCCAAAACGATCGAGGGATGACCGCCCGTGGCTCATTAGGCGATAGATGCGTGACGAGACCCGAGTGAACAACAACTAAGACAAAAACGGTTACGGGATACAGAGCATGACAGAACAACTACCAACCCAACATTGACACATGTACCACTCCTCCACTTTCCTATAACCAACTCAAAGAATATTCGAGGAACGGGAAAAAAAATGAGATAAAGAGGGAAATGAACCCGAAAAGAAGGTAGGTATAATCAATCCCTTGGGAGAGAAATAAATGATCCTTTTAGTTTTCCCAATCTCTGACTTGGGCATCGGAGAGGTGTTGGCCAGTGCCACACCGACGTCATCTTCCTACTAGTGTGCAGGTACCATCCAAATTCTAGATCGAGAGACGTCATTGGACCATCTGAGTGATCCTCTTCTGGGCATCATTAGTTTTAGTCAACTAAATCAATTTTCCCATAGTCATCCATCTAGTTCCCATGCAATCCCGTTTTTCTTCCATTTACCCATAAAAAACTATTGAAAACTTCATATTAAGTGTTGGTTCATGCATCATTTTCTTTCTAACACCTATATATACCTTCTAGGTGGCTTTCTCCAACAATCCTACCTTTAAAAATCCTTAAGAAGTCTCTCTAAACTCATAGAGTGAAGTGGAAAGTCCAACATATCTCCAAGCTCCATATCTTGTGCAAATGGTGGTTCCTACAATTGATGTATTGTATTCAAGTTTTATAATATTCATCTCTTACCCCATATCTTCATCTATTTTGATTCTTCTTCTTCTTGTTTAGGTTTTTGAGTCATTGGGCTATTGTGACCTCATGACTTTGTTTACATTCTTTGATAAGCAATTGTTCTGAATTTTGGCTTCCATCTTTTTCCACATGATATTATAGCTATAAGGGTGGTGGTGAGTTTTTCTTAACTCCCTTGTGAAGAAGAAAATTGGTGTTGTGAAGATGGATTCGGGTGGAAGGTTCAATAACCTTGGTATTGAGTTGCTTACTCAATCCAATTACAAGATATGAAGGTCATGTATGAAGTCTTATCTTGTTTGTGAAGACTTATAAGAAGTTATTGGAGGACATCATATGGAAGCTCCTCAAAATACTCTAAAGAATGCCGATGCCTTGAAGAAATGACGGATGACTAATGCAAAGGCAAAGTCTATCTTGAAGCGATCCATTTCACATGAGTTGTTTGATCACATCATTGGCAACAAATCGGCTTATGATATTTCAAATATCGTTGATGGGTTGGTCAATAAAAAGGATGTAGCTCGGTTGTAACTATTGAAAAATGAGTTGGTGAATTCAACTAAAAAAATAATGATCCCTCTATTTCTCAATTCTTGAAGATTAGGAACCTATGTTCGGAGATGACTCTTCTTAATCCAGAAGAACCTATTTTGGAGGCACGAACAAAGAGATACATTGTTTGTGGTTTACAGAGGGAGTACATTCCCTATGTCACTTCTATTTAAGGGTGGGCTGTCCAACCATCCTTGATGGAGTTTAAAAACCTTCTTATATCACAAGAGCTTTGGCTCAACAAATGGCGGGATATTCTATTTCCGAAAGTGATGGAGATGTTATTTTTTAAAGCAAGAAGAAATTTTTTAACAAGGAGAAAGACGAAGGTAAAGCCTTAAAAATCATGATAACTCTAGTGAGACTGTTAATAAGCATGAAAATGATGAAGAGTCTTCTGAAAAGGGGAATGGAAATTGAAAAAGTGTCAAATGTTACCGATGTGGTAAACTTGGATACATAATAAAGAATTGCAGTATTAAATTAGAAGGGGAAAATGTAACCGAGAAAGAAGTTGAACTTAAAGGTGATGAAGAGTGAGGGAATTGCTTTATGGCAAGAACCACTATGGTTGATGTTTTGACATCAATCAATTTAAGAATGATTGGATCATTGATTCGGATTGCAGACATCATCTTACTGGCAATGAGTCTAAGTTCTCAAGCTTCTGAGACTATGAAGGCAATGATGCTATTGTTACAATGGGCAATTTCATTCACCCCATTGAAAAGAAAGGAGTTGTCACTCTCAAAGGTGATGGAGATAATCACATCACGCTCAATAATGTGTTTTAAATACTCGGTATGAAAAAGAACCTTGTCTTGGTTATGAATGCTATTGATTTGGGTCATTACATCTTGTTTAGGCCTATAGACATGAAGTTTCTTCAAAATATTACAAGCTTAAAGGCAACTGTCATTCATACAAGTACAAGAGTTAAAGATTTATTTGTTTTATCCTCTTATGTTGATAAAAGATGAGTATAAATGATGGAGCATCAATTTGACATGCTACATTGAGGCATTTTAGCATGGATAAATTAAAAGCTATGGTGTTAAAAAATTGGTGAATGGGCTGCCCAAAATTAACTACTTTTGGTAGTGGAGAAGTGTGTGAAGGGTGTCAATATGGTAAGACACATCATCTTACATCTGAAAAATCATTTTTTAAGTGTACAGCCTCATTGAAGCTTATCCATAGTGATTTAATGGGACCTTGTGTGACACCCTCTTATTCGGACTCCCGTTATCTATTGTTTGTTGATGATTTTATAAGATATACTTAAGTTTACTTTGTTAAAAAGAAATCAAATGTATTTTCAAAATTTAAGGAATTTAAAATTACCATTAAGGGTGTTCTTAATAAAAGGATTAAGAGGTTGAGAACTAACAATGGAAAAGAATTTAACTTAAATGAATTTATCTTATTTTGTAAATTAACTGGTATTAGAAGGAAACTACCTTGTGCCTACACACCACAAAAAAATGGTGTGGCTGAAAGGAAGATTAGGCATATTGTAGAGACATGTAAAGTTGGTTTCACGTAAAGAATTCACCTAAGGCCTTATGGGTGGAAGGTATAATATGTGCAACTTATATTATTAATTGAGTGTCCCTTACCCTAGTTAACATGAGATCTCCCTATGAATTGATGTTTGAGGAAAATCTTAGTGTTAAACATTTTAAAGTTTTTGGTTCAATTTGTTATATTCATGTTCCGGATGTAAAGAGAACCAAATTGGATGCTAAAGCAAAAAAAAAAAAAAAAAATGCATTTTAACTAGTTATGATGAAAGGAAAAAATGGTGGAAGTGCGTAGATCCGGAAACTCATGGTTTTATTGTTTCTCGGGATGTTGTTTTTTATGAAGTTTCAATATATTATGGTATAGAGGGTACTTCCATTGGGAGTGTTGGTAGTAATCATCATGTTCATGTTGAACCTCATAATGAAGGTAGCCTTCCAATGACACTGAGTGCCCCTATGTTATCTAGAAGTTCCTCTTCTTTGTCTATGTGGGAGCAGTGTGATAGGGGGAGTGGTGTTCGGTGTGATGAATTATATGGGTAGTAAGGTGTTTCAAATAATGTTGAAGAAGTGGAGAGTGCACTGCCTCTAAGGAGATCGAAGAGGCAAATTGTCTTACCCACTTGGTATAGGGATGAAAATTGTGTGAGCATGCATTATTGTTTGATTGCGAGCCTGAATGAGGACAATGAACCTTCTTGTTTTATTGAAGCAAAATGTGTAAAAGAATGAGATTGTGCCATCAATGAGGAAATGATGGCTCTTGTAAAAAATAAAACATGAAATCTTGTTCTTAAGCCCAAGGATGTGGACCCTATCACATGTAAGTGGATTTATAAAATTAAATAGAAGGTGGATAGGAGTGTGGATAGATATAAGGCAAGGTTGGTTGATAGGTGGTTTTCTAAAAAATATGGAGAAAATTATGAAGAAACTTTAATCTCGTTGTAAAGATGACATCGGTTTGAGTTGTTAGTTCCTTGATGGCTTACCATGAGGGGAAGTTGTGACAACTTGATGTTAAAAATGAATTCTTAAATGGTGAGATTAATAAAGATATCTATATGGATCAGCCACATGGTTATGTTTCTCATGCCCATCCGGAGTATGTTTGCAAACTCAAGAAAACTTTTTATTGGTTAAAGTAAGCGCCAAGAACTTGGTATGGTAAGATTTCCGAATACTTAAAATTTTGTGGTTATTTTTCTTCTAACTCAAATTCTATTTTGTTTGTTAAGAAGGAGGAAAAATGCATGTCATTGTTCTTTTATATGTGGATGAGATGATTGTTATTAACAATGATGATGGAGAGGTTGCCAAGCTTCAAGCTGAATTATTCATTCATTTTGAAATGAAAATTTTGGGTGAACTTAGTCACTTCCTTGGCTTGGAAGAGGAATAAGTGAAATATGGAATTTTTGTTTTCAAAAGTGTTATGCGGAAAAGATTATGAACAAGTTTGGACTGAATCAAAGAAAGCAGTGTTCTACCCCTCTTGATGCCAACATGAAGCTATAGTGTAAAAATGAAAGCTTATTTCGGATCCTCGACCTTATCAGGCTGTTGTGGGGTAGTCTTATATACTTGATTATTACAAGACCTGACATTGTCTTTTCAGTTGGTTTTGTTAGTCGTTATATGCAAGCTCCTCATAGACCACATTTGGGTGCAGTAAAGCAAATCTTGAAGTATGTGCATTCTACCCTTAATATGAGCCTTTTGTTTATGAAGGGTGTTGAGTTTGAAATGCATGGTTTTTTCGATGTCGATTTGGATGGTGACTTAGATGATCGGAAGTTTACATCTAATTATATTTTCTCTTATGGATCTGTAAGTACTTCAGGGTGTAGCAAAAAACAAGATTCAATATCTCATTTTATAACGGAAGCAGAATACAAGATTGCATCTTTTACTGCACCAAAATGTGTGTGGTTGTGGCGGTTGATCGATGATATTTCTTCATCAATTTATAAACCAACAATCATTGATGGTGACAACTAAAGTGCTTTAAAGCTTGCAATAAATCTGGTTTTTCATGCAAGGACCAAGCATATTGAGATTGAACATCACTTCATTTGTGAGAAGGTTCTCAATGGGACAATTCAAGTTTTGGAGGTGTGAAGTGAGAACAATCTTGCTGACATTTTCACCAAGTCACTCTTCAAAGGTCCTTTTGAATTTATTAGAGCTAAGCTTAGGTTAATTTCTAGAAAATCACTTTAAAGGGGAGTCTTAAATTTTGCAGTGTATTTTCTAATTCATTTTATTTTTAGTGATGTAGTGAAGTCATAATTGTAATTTTCTTTTTGAAGGGTTTTTTTGGTCATTTTGTAATATGGGCCCCACTTGCACACTTGGATGCTACATGGTATTCCACTACACTCTTCTTCAACCTCACTTCCTATTTTCCATAAACCTAAATTCCCACTCACTTGAAAACCTTCACCTCATTGGAACTTATCACTATTTAGTTCTTTGTTCCATCTCTTATCACATTATTCCCTTTTCTATGCAACCGTCTTTCATTTCTTATGCACATCATCAATTCCCATTCAACCATTCCCTTTTCTCCATTAGTCTTAGTCAACTAAATCCATTTTTCCATAATTATTCATCTAGTTTCTATGCAATCCTGTTTTTGTTCCATTTACCCATAAAAAACCATTGAAAACTTCATATTAAGTGTTGGTTCATGTATCATTATCTTCCCAACATCTACATATACATCTTAGGTTGTTTTCTTCAGCAATCTTCCTTTGAAAAATCCTTAAGAAGTCTCTCCAAACTCGTAGAGTGAAGTGGAAAATCCAACATATCTCCAAGTTCTATATCTTGTACAAGTGGTGGTTCCTACAATTGATGCATTGTTTTCAAGTTTTATAATATTCATCTCTTCCTCCATATGTTCATCTATTTTGATTCTTCTTTTTCTTGTTTTGGTTGTGAGTCCTTGGGCTAGTGTGACTTTGTTTACACTATTTGAGAAGTGGTTGTTTTGGATTTTGGCTCCCATTTTTCTCTATAGTTGTAGCCAAGAATGATTTTAGCAGAAGTGGGGTTTCTCACAAGAGGGTCTATAAGTCTCTATTGTGACAATATAGTGGCTATAAGCATTGCTCATGACCCGGTGCAACATGATAGAACTAAACATGTAGAGGTCGAACGTCACTTTATCAAGGATCATCTCAAGAAAGGAAATATATGTATGTCATTCATTCAGACAGAAGATCAACTTGCCAATGTATTTACAAAAGGTCTTTGTGGAACACACATTATGTCCTTGATTGGAAAGCTAGGAATGTTAAATATCTATTCACTAGCTTGAGGGGGGAGTGTTGGAGATGATACCTATATATATTCAAGGGTATTTATGTCGTAAAGGTATTGTATGCCCATACCTCTCATAGACTATATGTATGGTATATTAAATAGGTATTAGTATAAATATCATTGTATGAGACAATGATTAATTGAGAATTAAAAATATTCGGCCGTAACACTACTTCTTCTTCTTCTCTTTTTTGTTTCTTATTTACAGGTTTTGAATCTTCATCAATTCCAACTCCAACTTCCTACCAACTTTCTAATTTGGCTCAAATGGCCTAATTACATGTAAAACCACTAATTAAATCTTCTAAAATAAGAGAATAACAAAAAAAATATGGCTATACTACTCGACACTCCATGGAAGATTATCCATGGTCTTCCAACTTTTTCTTAGCATGGTATGCTCCCACATTAGAAGTTCTACAATGCTTAGCAAACTTGCAATGAAAACCAGAAACAAAAGTATACAACATAGGAAATAGTCTCTTTAATAAAGAAAACGAGATACAGCCAAGACGATAGCGCCAATGAAGTAGCTGCTCTCTCTAGGAAGAGGAAGGAACTGGGTAAATGGTTGTCAACTCAGCTGGAGAACACAATAAGGGAAGAAAATGACACTACAATTCAACATTTTGGTAATATGGCTAAAAGATATTAGGTTCAGTTTAAAGTTGGGAACAGGAAACATAAAGGATAAAGACAAGGAAGAGGAAAGAGGGATGCATCCAATGCCAGCTATAAAAGACAACGAATACTGAATATCAAGAGTAATATCAATGATAATGAGAAGGCTCTACCACAGTACCACTTCTAGATATACCAATAATCACAACCAATACTGAATATTAACACTTCCAAACCTGTCACACAAAAAGGGAAAAAACACCACATTTGAATGAAATCCCAACAATTTTAAGTTGCACAAATTCCAATCAATCAACACTTCAAGAGAATATAACGTCAGCTATTTCTGCAAACTATCTTGGATAAGACTTTAATGATCACAATCCAATTAGAAGATTATACATACCTACGCAGTCACAACTTAAGGGTACACCCCAACCCTCAATCTTCCAATAAAATCAAATACCACAGCTGAGAATGGCACTAAAACCAGAGATATTGCTACTTCCAAACACAATTCACCGGATCAATCATAGGACTACACAATCCGATTCCCAAAACATACACTTTAGTTCAAAAAATCAGAAACACAAAGGTTTGAGGCAGCAATGAAGAATTCCTTCAAAATACTCAAATTCCAGCACTAGGCTCCTTCAAAATCAATTCAACACACAACCACAGCAAGTGGTACATCCTTCAAGGGTTACACAACACTTAAATCACTAGGTGTTTAAGTAATCACCACGAAGGGGACTGATTTGCACAGATCAGTTAAAACAAATTCAATTGGATATATCACTGATGCTTCATGAAGCTACTCAGTCCAAAAAATAAAATACCACTGAACCAATCAATCACTGAATATCCCACAAATGAGGGTAAAAAACTACCCAAATAGGTCATCGAATATCCCACACTTATCAATTACTGTTCAATCAGTAAACACAGACCTCATCCACCGGGAACACAATACTACATTCACTGTGGGACTGCACAGTCCTGTTCTTCCAACATACAAGAGCTGGACAGCACTCAAAACTTCAACGACGAGACTGAAATCCCCTTAAACAACACAACCACAGCTCGAAGAAGGCTTCAAACAGAAGAACTAACACATGAAACACAATTGTGAAATCCCATACCACCTTCAACTACTTGGTTTTGTTAATGGAGAAATAGAGAAAGAAGAAAAAAAAGAAGAGAGAGAAAGGAGGAAGAAGGGAGAGAAGTTTTGGGGGAATCTATGTTATTCACATATGACTACTTAATTAATATATAGAGAGTAGTATACCATAGTTTATGGTATACCATACGTATACATGTATATGAGATTTCTACCAATACTACGCTCAGAGATGTATCTCAACACAACTAACATCAGCAGGTGGTTTTAGGCCCAGATATCACTGTAGAAGTTGACAAAATAGCAAAAAACAAATCCAACATACTGGCGGTAATATTTTTTTTTTTTTATAAGAGAAGATTTATTAAGAAATGGGGATAAGACATCCCACCAGAAGCCACAAGCAAAAACCACCCCCAAACACTATTTTAAAATGTTAACCCACCCATTATTAGTGTCTACAACCAAGTAATCCCCAAGGATTTTACACCCCAAACCCCAAAAACAAAAAAGATCTTTAGCTTTCCTATAAGTGTTGAATGCTGGTTCCATTTGGTTTCAAAGACCCTTTGATTCCTTTCCAGCCATAAGGTCCAGCAAACTGCAGGGTACACCATCTTCCAAAGCATCCTTCCTTTCTTAGAGATTTTGATCACATTCCAAGACCTCACCAAATCAACAAGCTCCCTTGGCAGCACCCATGACAAACCAACTTCCATAAAGGTATAGGCCCAAACCTCCCGGGCATGCTCAGAATGGATAAAGGGATGGTCGATACTCTTGCCCTCCTTCAAGCATAGAGGATAAGCATTTGGAATGATCATGCTACTTTTACCCTAATGTTACCACCACTTTTCTGGCGGTAACATTAGGGTAAAAAACACTTATATAGAACTCAAATCTGGTCCAAATGATTCGGGACTTGTTTGTAAAGCTCCACAATAATGATGACACTAGAATTTGCTATCCTATTGATGCATAAAGCCCCAAATCAAGCAGATCAAACACTTTCCCCAAATTTGGCCTTTCTCTAAAAAATTCAAGAGAAAACCATAAAAGTTGCATACTGCTTCAATTCACTTCAAACTTTCACAAAAAATCAAGATCTACTGAAAACATTGATCAACTTACATTGCTACAGGGCCGTTTGTACAGCCTGCTGATGTCAGCAATACAGGCTGCAGACATCAGAGACCCCCTGTTCTCTTCTGTTCTTGTTAAAGTTCTGTTCTGGAGCCCTTTGGTTCTCATAGCCTAGGGTGGGAGGAAGAAGAAGAAGAAAGGGAGAGTCTATGCGTATGAGAGTGACATTGTGAAAGTCTTTTTTACTCACATACACACTTTATTTTTGTATTGAGAGAGATGTAGAAATACATGAAAGGATGGATAGATGTATTTACATGTATACCCTACTACATGCAATTGACAAATATACCCTTACATGCAATACATTGTATTACTACACGTTTCAAGGATATAATCATGCATCTAAATTTGTTTGAATCAAAAATTGATAAAAAAAAAAAAACACATTCATGGAAAAATAAAAGTCAGGTAAGCAATGGGATCCACTTTCTCCTGTATTCAAATACTCACCTTCGAGATGCCTGTCGAGTGCGGTGTGCTATGTTTGTTGAATTATAAGCACTGTTCTGGAAAAAAGTATAACCAATAAAATAAACAGCATCAGAAATAGAGAAAATAAAGAAAAAACTAAAAACTAATGGTAAACGATAAAACTCTACATAAGCAACATAATTTACATCCTCTAGTCATGGAAAGTGCTAAGCATGAAGGAAAAACATAGCTGCTTGGTTAATATGACAAGTGATATCTTATTTATGTTCCATTTACAGGAATCAACATATAGACCATAAGCAATAATAGATAATGTCTAATTACTTCAAAACAAAGAAGACATACAAAACTGTCACGTTTTCCACCCTCCATTTCATATGTTATGTTGTTAACTACTAAAGGTCGTTCCCTATAAAGGAGAATAGGATTTTGAGGTCCATAGGTTACCGGAGCACATAAGAACAATCCCTTCCAAAACACTATAGGATTTCCAAATTGATCTCAACATCTACCAGAGTAGTCACCATATATAGCATAGATGTTTGCCAGTACACATCTTCTGCCATGTATTAAACCAGTGAAGACTGGAAGAACTTCAACAGCTTATACATCTATATGATATTATTATCTTCAATTATGGAAAGGATACCCCTCACATGCTAATATGCTACATAGATTGTGAACATCGATGAAGAGAGGATACTTAAACCAATAGGTTTCAGTTAGGATTATAAAAGTGATTCCTTTGGATGTGTGCCCCTCCCAAGTAATATAGCACACAAAGATGAAATTTTGGGAAAATAAATAAGGACTTTATTCATATTTATCAAAAAAAGGGGGGACTTTAGTCATGTGCAGAAAGAAGAAAGAGAAGTAAGGACCATCATCCCCTTCCCTAGCGAAGAAACTAGGCAGTACTTCAATGACCAAATGAGATGTTTAAATCATCTCAGAACTCTTAAACATGTTTTTACATAAAGCTGAAATGCCACACATCTTCCAAGAAAAAATACATCAGGTATATATGAATCAAGAAATCTAGAAGCTGTGAGTTACTAGAAGAAACAGATATAAGCGAAATTCTAAAAAGACATTGCCCAAATCATACACCAGTTTATGTCTTTGAATGGATGGTAACTTAGCTTATCTAAACTATATCCGGTGATCATTTCTTTGACTATGATGAACTAAATCACTAAGCTGGGATTGAGAAGATAGCTTTGATTGTTTGATAATCTGAAATACAACCATGAAGTCGCAGTTCCAATCCCAGTTCACCCCCCCCCCCCAAAAAAAAAAAAGGAAAAAGAAATGGAAGAGATATATAAATTAATAGATAAGTATAGATGTTAAGATTCATTCAGTAACATGAAAATATTGAGTCAATTATATATAGAAAATCTGGGTTCCTATAGTACTTCAAACAATATCCAAATTGAAGAGAAACTGGCCTTTTCCATCCTGTAGTATCAATTTTGACATTCAAACGATTTTCTCAATTTGACACTCCCACTTTGTGGATCAAAAACAAGGTAAAATAGAACAGTGTAACTGCTTGCCTCTCCATTTGTGAGCCAGCTGTTGAAGAGTTCCTCGCTATCCGCACGAAAGTTTTGAGAGAGATTCCTAAACCCCAGCATCTCCATGTTCGGTGCAGGCATTCCAATTGAGCTTTCCATCAAGGACTTAAGAAACATTTCTTCACTAGAGTTCCTAAATAAGTCCGAGTAACTCCTTCCCTCCATCTCCATCAAATTCTTCTCAGTGTCACTCCTCTGAACTGTCTGAGACTGCAGCGAATTTGGATTTTGATGATCACCTTCTTGTTTTATCAAAGAATCATTTTCTAAGCTCTTCCCGTTTTTATCTCGGACCATATTCTCTGATGCTCCACCTTTTCCCAACAACCAAAAGACAAAATCTAATAACCCTATAAAAAGAGCTAATTGTTTGTACCACAGAGCATGGAAACCACCACCTCAACTAGGATTTTAACTCTTAAGATCAATCAATCATCGACAAACTACAATTCAGGGATAGAAACCCTCTCAGCCATAGAATGAATTCGTCGCATTACAGAGCTCCGAAACCCAACATCCCTAGTAAATACAAACTCTTGTCAAAATGGAAGCTAGATTTATCAAATGATCAATGATCACAAATTCAGATTCAAGAAAGAAATTCCATAGTACAACTCAACACAAACTGCATTGCACATGTAGCAAAGAAAACTTGTGATCTTCTCTCTACGACCAACAAGAACATAAACTCTTTGCAATCTTTTGCTTCTGACAAAGACTCTAAACTAAAACCATCACAGAATTGCACTTTCAGGATCCAAACATGAAACCCAGGCACAAAAAATGACAAATTAAAAGAAAAAGAAACTCCTCTAGACTAAAATTATCTACTCTTTTCTATTTTCCCTGCAATAAACTACTAAATTTGGTGTGATTAAAAACCATAAACCAATGGAATCTACGAATTTTTGGTTTTCTTCAGATTCCAAAAACCATGAATTGTCTTCTTCTGACCCACAATAAAAAATAAAATAAAAAAACCTGGATTTTTAGTTACAGGTTCTATGGCAGTACTTCAAGTTTTTTTCAACCGTCTAAAAACGAGGTATATCTATGGGGATATTAATAGTTTTTATTCGTTGCAAAGGAATTAACAGAGAATTATATACATAAACAAGAAGAAAAACAACCGAGTCCACATATTAAAAGTCATGAAAACGATTAAAGAAAGAAATGAGGTGGGTTTACTTAGAGGTGGAGAAACGACGTGACGGCAGCCATGAAAGGACCTTCGGCAACCTCCATTATTTTAATCAGAGATGTAGCCGTTAACCTTTCGGCGTTTTATATTATGCGTATCTGTTTCTATATGGTTCAGTGTCATGGATAGTTTTGACCGTCTATAACTTGTAGTATCAATGGATCTGTTTCGGGTTTGGGTTCACCCCGAATTGAAATCGGTTTTAAGATTAGCCATCCTGAATCCAAAAAATTGGTGGTGGAATGTTAATGGATCTATAATTTCCAGTTCACCACGTTGATGGTGGGTTGAAATTGTTAGATTGAAATGCCCCATACCAGACCCGAATTTAAAGAGTGTAACAGCCCAACTCTATGGCAACTATCGCATCCAAGGAACAAATGGAATGGAACCCATCTCCCTCAAAGAATTTCTTCCATCTTCGCTATGGATATCTGTAATGAGGTTGTCATTGATGAATGAAATTTGAACTTGGCTCTTTGCCAAAACAATAAAAATAAAAAAAAAATAAAAAACAGTCCCAACTCCAACCTAACTTCCAAGCGGTTTGATGGATTGGGTCAAGAATTGCCACCCCTTTGTATGACTGTTTTAACTCAGAAGTTCCAGGCTTATAACATCAAAGTGATCCTATTTTTCTAGAATCTATTCCCCATATATCTCTTGACCAATTTAATCCATTGGGTGGTTGTGACCCATCAACCACAAAGTCTGGCTTAATCATTATCTTTTGATGGTTTGAACCAAAATGGTAAATGGATGAAAAGATATCAGATGGTCATGATCATCTC